>PGFW01059420.1:0-12274 GCA_003123925.1 Haematobia irritans | reverse complement strand
GCTAACTTTCCGAACGAAAACAAGCTTATCGACTTGAACTGCACAAGTATATGTTTATCGATGTAAGGTCGGATGGTATTGAAAACTGGCCTTATTCGGTCCACTTTTACGTATAGCCCCCATATAAAGGGCACCCTCAGATTTGGCTTGTTGAGCCTCTAACAGAATCATATTTCATCCGATACCGGCTCAATTTGGTACATGGGTGTTGCGTATATGGTCTTTAACAACCACGCAAAAATTGGTTCATCATCGGTCCATAAAATATATGTAGCCCCATATAAACGATCCCCCAGATTTGGCTTGCGGAGCCTCAAAGAGAAGAAATTTCATTCCGATCCGGCTGAAATTTGGTAGATGATGTGTGGTATATGGTTTCTAACAACCATGCAGAAAATTGGTTCACATCGTCCATAAATATATTATTAGCCCCATATAACCGATCCCCAGATTTGGGCTTGCGGAGCCTCAAAGAGAAGAAAATTTCATCCGATCCGGCTGAAATTTGGTAGATGATGTTGGTATTATCGGTCTCTAAACAACCATTGCCAAAAATTGGTCCATATCGGTCCTTTAATTATATTTAGGCCCCCATATATACCGATCCCCAGATTTGGTTTGTGGAGCCGTCTTAAAGAGAAGCATTATTTCATCCGATCCGGATGAAATTTTGGACAATGGTGTGTCGTATATGGTCTCTAACCAATCGCTGGCAAAAATTGGTCCACATCGGTCCACTAATTATATAGTAGCCCCCATTAGAAACCGATCCCCAGATTTTGCTTGCGGAGCCCTCAAAAGAGGAAGCCAAATTTTCATCCGATGCCGGCTGAAATTTGGCTTACATGATGTTGGTTATGGTCTCTAACAACCATGCAAAATATTGCGATTCACATCGGTCCATAATTATATATAGACCCCATATAAACCGGATCTCCAAGATTCTGGCTTGCGAAGCCTCAAAGAGAGAGCAAATTTGCGTCCGATCCGGCTGAAACTTTCGGTACATTCGGTATTGGTATATGGTCTCTTAACAACCGTGCAAAAATTGCGTCCACATCGGTCCATAAGTTATATTATAGGGCGCCATATAAACGATCCCCAAGATTTGGCTTTGCGAACGGTTCCCAAGAGAAGCAAATTTTCATCCAATCCGGTTGTAATTTGCGACATGTGCTTTCAGTCATATGATCTTTAAGAAACCGTGCCAGAATTGCGGTCCATATAACGGTCCATAATTATATATAGCCCCCATATAAAACGCTTCAGATTTGACCTCCGGAGCCTCTTGGAGGAGCCAAAATGGCATCGATCCGCGTTCAAATTAGAGAACGTGTGTTAGCATATGGTCGCTAAAACCTATCCAAAATTGGTCCAATCAACACAAAAATTTGGTCGCATACTGTTCATAATCATGGTTGCACTAGAGCAAAAATTATCTACCGAAAGTTTTTATTCTACTAGAAAATTATTTATTTCTAGAGAAAATATTTGTTAAAAATTTTAATTCCGTTCAAAGTAAAAATTTCATCATTTTGTCAAAATTTATTTCTATGAAAAAATTTTTGTCAAACATTGTATTTTCTATAGAAACATTTGTGTTCAAACATTTTTATTCGGTTCATGAATCATTGTTGCCACCGAGGCCAAAAATAATCTCCAAAATTTTTGTCAAAGTTTTATTTCTTATCAGAAAATTTGTTAAAATTATTTTTGTAGAAATATTATTGTCAACTTATTTTCTTTCTATTAGAAAATTTTCTATCAAAATTTTTATTTCTATAAGAGAAATTTTGTCTGAAAATTTTATTTCTATAGAAAATTTTTTTAAAATTTTATTTCTAGTAGAAAATCTGTTGTCAAAATTTTATTGTCACGTTTGTCAAACTGAATTATATACGGTATTGTAGTCGATCTTTTTTGATTTAATAGTATACCTGACGTATGGAGCTTACAGTACAATTTTAGAAGATGCTGTTAGGAGGTTTTAAGATACCTTGCCCATCGGCAAGCGTTTACCGAAACTTAAGTAATCTCGTATTGTGGATGGCAGTGTTTAGAAGAGGTTTCTACGCAATCCATGATGGAGGGTACATAAGCTTCGGCCTGGCCGAACTTAACGGCCGTATATACTTGTTTTTATTTAGTTCAGTTTACGATTTAGTTATCGATCATTCTTCATCATACAGGCAAACATGCCAACAGATTTTCGTTCTATTGGAATAAGTACAGTAGATTCTAGTCTGACTAACTTATCTGCTTTAAAATCATCTCGTATGGATTTGTGGATAGGTACCCACAAATAAGCTGAGAAAAATACAATGTTCGATACGATGGTCGACATTTTAATAAACATTTTCGATTTTCTTGGTAGTCACGCTAGAGGGAAAGAAAATATTACTTATACGCACTATTGGATGAATGGAAAATTCCACAGTGCGTATAAGTGATATAAATAAAATTGAAAGTTTTCTTTCTTACAGTAAATAATTGCACAATTTTCTTTTGTTAATATTTATGTTACAATTTAGTTATCGCCCTTTCATTATCATAATAGTTTATTAGTGGCTAAATGTATATCCACAGATTCCAGTTATTCTGGCATATATAGGGTAGATTCTAGTCAGGCTAACTTATTCGCTTTAGTCATAGTAGTCATGTCAGAGAAATTTTCTATAGTAATAAAATCTAGACAAAATTTACTATAAAATAAAATTTTGACAACATTTTCTATAGAATTAAAATCTTGCCAAAATTTCTATAGAGAATGAAATTTTGACAAAATTTTCTATAGAAATAAAATTTTGCAAAAATTTTCTATTAGAAATAAAATTTTGCAAAAATTTCTATAGAAATAAAATTTGCAAAATTTTATAGAAAATAGATGTTACAAAAATTTTCTATAGAAATAAAAAATTTGAGAAAATTTTCTATAGAAATAAAAGTTTGGAAAATTTCTCCAGTAATAAAATTTTGAAAATTATTTCTATAAAAAATTTAAATTTTGACAAAATTTTTTTATAGAAAAAAAAGTTTTAACAAAAATCTTCTATAGAAATAAAATTTTGACAAATTTTCTATAGAAATAAATTTTGACAATAATTTCTATTAACTAAAATGTTGACAAAATTTTCTATAGAAATAAAATTTTGACAAAATTCTGTAAATAAATTTGACAAAAAATTTTTCTAAGAAATAAAATTTACAAAATGTTTTATATAGAAAAAAAAAATTGACAAAATTTTTATATAGAAAATAAAAATTTTGACAAATTTTCTATAGAAACTGAAATTTTTGACCAAAATTTTTCTATAGAACTTGGAAATTTTGAACAAATTTTTCTATGAACTAAAATTTTTGCAAAGCTTTCTATAGAACTTAAAATTTGACAAAATTTTCCTATAGAAATAAGAATTTTTGACAAATTTTTCTATAGAAATAAAATTTGACGAAAATTTTCTATAGAAATAAATTTTTGGAAAATTTTCTATCAGAAGTAAAATTTTGACAAATTTTCTGATAGAACTAAAATTTGTCAAAGTTTTCTATAGAACTTAATTCAAATTTTTCTTATAGAAATAAAATTTTGCAAAAATTTCATATAGAAACAATATATTGACAAAATTGTTGTATAGAACATTAATCTAAACAAAATGCTTCTATAGAAATAATATATTGACAAAATTTGTTATAGAAATAAAAATCTTTGTCAAAATTTTCTATAGAAAATAAATATCTTATGACAAAATTTTTCTCGAAACTAAAATCTTTGACAAAATTTATCGTTCAGAAATAAAATTTTGAGACATCTTGTCTATAGAAATAAAAATGTTTTGGAAAATTTCTACTGAAATAAATTTTGACAAATTTTTCTATAAAAAGATAATTTTGACAATAGAAAAATTTTGTAAATTTTATAAAATAAAATTTGACCAAAATTTTCTATAGAAATATACAAATTTTGGAAATTTTCACAGAAAAAAATTTTGAACAAATTTTCTAATGAAAGATAATTTTTGACAAAATTTTCTTTATAGAAATAACAATTTGACAACTTTTTTGTTATAGAAATAAATTTTGACAAAATTTTCTTAGAAGCTAAAATTTTTGACAAAATTTTCTATAAAATAAAATTTTGAAATAATTTTCAGTATCAGAAATCAAATTTTTTGACACAACATTTTATAATTAATAATAAATTTGAAAAAATTTCTATAGAAATTACAATTTTGAAAAAATTTCTATAGAAATAAAGTAACTCATTAGGAAAATAGAGAAAAGTATTTCATATTAGTGCTTCCGCATACTTTTATTTGCAATACAATCAATTTTTAAAAAAACATGATAAATGTAGTTTTGAATAATAATTTGCGATAAGCATGTCTTTCGCTTTTGTTGACAAACATATCATGTGTGTGTTAAAGATGTAATAATTTTAGATTATTATTTTTATTATAAAACTTATAGCTTCAATAAGTATTAAAAAAATATTTACATATATTACAACACTATATCATATATTACACTCTTTATAATATAAATTAAATATATATGAGGTACAATATCTCTTTCATTTTCCCTTCTTAGCACTTGTTCCTTATGCACGACAACCATGGATAATAGACCTTAAAGAAAGACTAGCCATTTTTTTCGATTTCAGGTACTTGCGAATATCATATCCTCTTAGTTTTTGAATATTCGTTTTTTTATTCGCCTGTTTTCTGCCATATCCCTCCTCCCCTCCGCAAAACTTCTTTTTAATATCTCACATAATTTAAGTATCTCTGCTCATTCATTATGAAATTTTAATGAGTATAATTAAAATATGTGGTTGTGGCCTCGCCAACAATCTGTAAATTAATATTGTTTTTTATTTTTTTTTTTTAATTTTCATTAAATATGCTAACTCTCTAGCTTACCGTATATAATAGACGTGCAATTCTATGTTAAGAATCCTGCAGCAGTAATTACCCATTTTCTGGTGTTAGCAATTTGTTAAGAGAATTGTTGTATCTTGCAAATTGATTGATATGATTGTATCATAAATAACAATTTGTGTTTTCATTTACAATAAAAAATTTCTTTAAATTAATGCTTCGGATTTAATTGTTGCCATAGTTGGTAGAATTCTACCAAAAATGTAGATTTTTTTACTGTTTGTAGATTGGTTAGGGTTAGAATTCTTTGATTGTTTTGGTTAGTAGTAGTTTTGCCAAAATAATAAGAGGTACTTTTCAAAAATTTTCTATCAAAATAAAATTATGAACAAAAATTTTCTATAGAAATAATAATTTTCGACAAAATTTTTCTATAGAAATAAAATTTTTACAAAATTTTGTTATTTAGAAATCGAAATTATTGACGAAATTATGAAGCAATTCAATGAGTAATGCCGAAATATTTGGTAATGAGGGATTAAATATTAAATAAAGGAAACTACTGATTCTCAAGCTAATAAAAACTATTGACATTTTATTAAAAAGAGAAAAGATCTAATAAAAACACCAAGAAACAAAATTATTGACAAAGAATGTCTATAGAATAAAATTTTGACAAAAATTTTCCATATAGAACACAATTTTTGGCAAAATTTTCTATTTAGAAATAAATTTCGATACAATTTTTAATTGAAATAAAATTTTCTGACAAAATTTTCTATTAGAAATAAAATTTTTGACAAAATTTTCTATAGAAATAAAATTTTTGAGCAATATTTTCTATGAAATAAAATTTAGACAAAATGTCTTATAGAAATAAAATTTTAACAAAATTTTTTTATAGAAAATTTTCTATAGAAATAAAAATTTTGACAAAATTTTCTATAGAAATAAAAATTTTACAAAATTATCTATAGATATATTTGACAAAATTTTCTATAGAAATAAAATTTTTGACAAAATTTCTATTTGGAATGAAAATTTGACAAAAATTTTCTATTGGAATAAAAATTTTGACAAAATTTTCTATAGAAATAAAATTATGACAAAAAAATTTCTATAGAAATACATAATTTTGATAAATTTCATTACGGAACTAAAACCTTTTGACAAAAGTTCCAATTTCGATAAAATTTTTTTATATTGAAATAAAATTGGACAAAAATTTTTACTAAGAAATATAAGATTTTGACAAAATTTTTATAATTAAGATTTTAAAATGAAAAATTGATTAAGACAATTTTAGAAAAATTTTCTATAGAAATAAAATTTTTTTCGAAATTTTCTTATAAAAATAAAATTTTGAAAATTTTTTTTTATTCAAATAAAATTTGACAAGTTTCTTTAGAAATAATTGATTAAAGAAAGAAAACAACAATAACAAAAACAAAACGATATTGAAAAAAGGAGGAAAGCCGCTCAAAATAGAACCGCAGCCAACTGCCACTCAAATCGATGATTTTGACGGTGGCAAAGTGAAAGAGATATATTTGAAAGAATTCTATTTCGGCACCATAAGCCGGCTTTCGTCGTGTAAACCCATATTTTCGGAAGGTTCACAATGTGCTTCACTTTTTGTTTTAGTGAACTGCCTGAATTTATACTGATAATTTGGCTTGGATAGTTTTGCGCAAGTAGAGGATGCTGATGAGGAATTGTGGTAATTCCGAAACGTGCATCCATCCAACCATCTTTGCAGATCTATAGCGGCTTTGCCCAAATAATATTTGACAAACATTCTTTTCCTCTGTTTTTTGGTTAAGCCTACACTTGTAGTTTAGTCAATGCGATGGTTTTTAAGCTGGATCAAAAATAACAATAGAAAATAACATTTTGACAAAAATTTTTCGTATAGAAATAAATTTTGGACAAAATTTTCAAATAGAAATAAAAATTAATGACAAAATTTCTCTATAGAAATAAAATTTATGACAAAAATGTTTATAGAAATAAAATGTTGACAAAATTTTTATTATAAATAAAATTTTGGACAAAATTTTCTTATAAAAATAAAATTTTTACAAAATTTTCTATAAGATATAAAATTTTTACGAAAATTTGTCTATAGAAATTAAATCATTGACAGAAATTCTAAAGAAATACAATTTTGACAAATAAGTTCTAAAAGAAATACAATTTGTGACAAAATTTCTATGGGGAACTAAAATTTTGCAAACATTTTCTATAGAACTAAATATTATTGACAAAAAACCGTTTATAGCAAATAAAATTTATGACAAAAAATTTTTTTATGGAAATTAAAATTTTGTGACAAACTTTTTTTTTATTAGAAAATAAAATTTTTTGACAAAATTTTCTATAGAAATAAATTTTTTTTTAAAAAATTTTCTTATAGAAATAAATTTTGAAAAAAATTTTCTATTAAAAATAATTTTGACAACATTTCTATTAGTAATAAAATGTTTCGACACCATATTTCTCATAGACACATTCCTCATTTTCCGGAAGGTTCAAATGCTGGTTCACTTTTTGTGTTTTAGTGAAACTGCCGGAATTATATACTGATAATTGGTTAAATAGTTTTGCTGCAGTAGAGGATGCTGATGAGGAATGTGGGTAATTCCGAAAACGTGCATCCATCCAACCATCTTGCCAGTCCATAGGCTTTGCCCAAATAAATTTGGACCAAACATTCTTTTCCTCTGTTGCGTTAAGCTACACTTTGTAGTTTAGTCAATGCATGGTTTTAAGCTGAAGATCAAAAATAACAATAAGAAATAACATTTTGACAAAATTTTCTATAGAAATAAAATTTTGACAAAATTTTCAATAGAAATAAAATTATGACAAAATTTTCTATAGAAATAAAATTATGACAAAAATGTTTATAGAAATAAAATGTTAACAAAATTTTTTATAGAAATAAAATTTTGACAAAATTTTTCTATAGAAATAATACTTTTGACAAAATTTTCTAAGAAATACCGACATTTTACAAAATTTTCTATAGAAATAAACAATTTGACAAAATTTTCTATACGAAAATACAATTTTGCACAAAGTTTCTAAAGAAATACAATTGTTGACAAAAAAAATAATTTGAAAATTCTATGGAAATAAAATTTTGACAATACTTATTATGAGGATCATTTTGAAAACTATGGAAATAAATTTTGATCAAAATATTTCTATAATATATATAATATGATATTTTGGACAGAAGTTTTTTTTAATGAAATACAAATTTGACAAAATTTCTATAAGAAGAAAAATTTTACAAAATTTTCTATAGAAATGAAAATTTTTGGAACAATTTCTAAAGAATATAAAAATTTTGGAAGAAATTTCTAATAGTAAATAAAATTTGGCAAATTTTCATAGAAAAAATTTAAACAATCATGGTTGACAAAATTTTCTATTATGAACTAAAATTATGACGAAAAATGTTTATAGAAATTTAAAATTTTGACAAATTTTTTTATGGAAATAAAATTGACAAATTTTTATAGAAATAAAATTCTTTGACAAAATTTTCTATGAGAAATAAAATTTTTTACAAAATTTTCTATTAAGAAATAAAATTTTGAAAAATTTTTATATTAAAAAAAAATTTTGACAAACATTTTCTATCAGTAATAAAATTTGACAAAATTTTCTATAGACACATTCCTTCATTTTTCGGAAGGCTTCAAATGTGGTTCACTTTTGTGTTTAGTGAACTTGCCTGAATTTGTACTTTGATAAATTGGTTGATGTTTTTGCTGCAAGTAGAGCGATGCTGATGCAATAATTGTCGTATTTCCAATAAAACGTGCATCCCATCCAACCATCTTGCATAGGTCTATAGCCGGCTTGCCCCAAATAAATTGACAAACATTCTTTTCCTCTGTTTGGTTAAGCTACACTTGTTAGGTCAATGCATGGTTTTAATGCTGAGAATCAAAAACAACAAAAATTATGGCAAAAATGTTTTTATAGAAATATAATGTTCAGACAAACATTTTTATAGAAATAAATTTTTGACAAAATTTTCTATAGAAATAAAATTTTGACAAAATTATTTTCTATAGAAATAAAATTTTTGAAAAATATTTTCTATAGGAGAATAATATTTGACAAAATTTTTGCTATGGGTAATAAAATTTTGACAAAAGTTTTCTAAAGAAATACAATTTTGACAAAAGTTTTCTCCAAAAGAAATAACAATTTTACAAAATTTTCTATGAAATAAATTTTTGACAAAATTTCTATAAATAAAATTTGACAAAAATTTTATAGAAATAAAATTTTGACAAATTTTTCTTTATAGAAATAAAATTTTTACAAAATTCTATAGAAAAAAATTTTTAACAAAAAATTTCTATAGAAATAAAATTTTGACAAGAATTTTCTATAGAAAAAATTTAACAAAATTTCGTTATTAGAAATAAAATTTTTACAAAAATTTTCTTATAAAATAAAATTTTGACAAAATTTCTAAGAAATACAATTTTGACAAAATTTTCTAATTGGAAATAAAATTTTTGACAAAATTTTCTATGGAAATAAAATTTTGACAAAATTTTCTATGATAATTAAAATTTTTGAGAAAATTTTCTATGAAATAAAATTTTGACAAAATTTTTCTGGAATAAAATATAAATTAGAAATTTGAAATTTTTTTTATAGAAATAAAATTTTTGACAAAATTTTTTCTATAAGAAATAAATTTACAAAATTTTCTATAGAAATAAAATTTTTGAACAAATTTTTTCTATTAAAATAAAATTTTTTGACAAATTTTTTTTATAAGTAATAAATTTTGGACAAAATTTCTATAGTAAATAAAATTTTGGAAAAAAATTTTCTTAAATAAATTGAACATCTATCAGAAAGAATTTTTCGACAAAATTTTTCTGATAGGAATAAAAATTTAAGATAACAATTTTCGAATGAGGATTAAGAATAAAATGCTGAAAAAATTCTTTCTATAGGAATAAAATCTCTGGACAAAATTTTCTATGAGACAATTAAAAATTTTGTGAGCCAAAATTTTCCACGTAGGAATTTAAAAATTTTTTATAGAAAAATAAACTGTTGTGCGACACAAAATCTAAGATATTTTTTCAGCGGCGTTTTGGGTTCAGTTTTTTGGTAAAATTTTCTACAAATTTTTGATAGGGTTTATTCTCAGTGGGCAACATGCACGTCAATACAAATACGATATTTCGACATTTAATAAATAATTCAATTTTTGATACGCATGCTAAGGGGGAAAAAATAATTACTTATGCGCATTATTTGGAGGACATGAACAACCCATAGTGGCTATAAGTAAGTATTAATTAGAATTAATTTTTATTTCTTACAATACATATTTGCATGTATTATTTTCTTAGAGAATTTCGTAAATGACTGATAGTAGATTTTTAGCTACAGTCCACTTGACTAATTGATATAATTACACTAATATTGCGCATTTATACAATGGTCTAGCAAACGAAGGGTTAAGTTGATTTCGAGAGCTACTTAGGTTAGTTTAGGCTTATGTAGCAGCCCGATGTATCTAGGCTCACTTTAGGATACTATTCCAGTCCATATTGTGATCACACACAGTGGTGAACTCTTATCATTGAGTGCGGCCCTATTCCATATTAGCTCAATGCCAAGGGACCTCCTTTTTATAGCGAGTCCGAACGGCGTTCCCTCACATTGCAGTGTTAAACCACTTTAGAGAAGCTTTGAAATACTCAGAAACTGTCACCAGCATTACTGAGGGTGGATAAACTTCACGCTGAAAAACTTTTTGAGTGTTTTCAGCAGATCGATCCCACGATCTTCCCCGACAGGGACTGCTAACCATTGTACCTCGCAGTGTGCCACGGGAGCCTATTTACTCTAACCACTGAACTTTTGTGATGGTATTCATTCTATGTATCCTAATATTTTCCTCCTGGTGTACCCAGCCCAAAGGCAATACTGGTGGTCTGAAAATATATCAATAAAGCAATATCAGCGAAAATTTGAATTATTATACAAATGAGAAAACTGTTTATGTTTCTACCAAAAAAATCCTGTTCGTCTTAGAATTTAGTTCATTCTAACAGATATGTGGCACAAAAGGTGGCACCATTTTTTCGCTAAAGGAAAGAATACTAATTGCATTAATTTTATAATTGTTTTGTTTTTTGTTCTTTTTCCTCCAATTCTTTTCCGTTTTGGTCCTCCCAGAGTTGTATAAAACCCTATTTCTGTCGAATTTATTTCTAACAGGGTAATAATTTTCTCGTTTTTACTACGGAATTTGATTCCCGTTATTCCCTGAAATTGTTAGTTTAAGTGAATGACAAGTTTTACATTATATGGAGAATTTTCTTAGCATACTTTCAAGAGACAAATGTCTCCACTTAAAAGCACTATGGTATGAAAACACAATTTTGAGGACATTATACAATCACCGATGACATTTGGTTTAATTTTGGGGACCTTACATTTCTTGCAGTACATATTTTGTCTTCTTAGCAATATGTAGTCCTAAAACATTCTCTTTTGCCCATTTCTCAGTCATACGAAAAGCTCTATGTATAATGTATTTAATTGTATCTGAGAATTTCCCTTGACTGCCATAGTATTGTCCAACATAACTTTGAGGACATTGTGCAATCACCTAAGAGAATTGGTTAATTTTGGGGACCGTATATACCATTTTCCGTCTTTGCAAGATTTATGGAATTTTCTTAGGGCAGTACTTTCAGGGGACCACTTACGTCTTTCTACTTGAAAATCACTATAATTAGATATATAAAAATCATATAATGTATGTTTTTGAGCAAGGAAATCGATACTATTCCTACGATATTAAAGGGGTTTGGCATAAAAATTAAAACCTTAAAAGCAATTAATTAGAAATAGACACATAAATTTCAAAATTATGGCATTCAGTAGCACTATAAAAAATTACATAAAAGTCATCACATGAAAAAAGTGACAAATTTGCCTCTTAATAAAGTGGGACATTGAGTGCAGAGCACTTTAAGATCATCGTTTTAAAACGCTGAAATAAGTTGGCAATCACACAAAGAAAATTTCATTTAAATTGAGCCAACGAACATAATGAAAATTTTTCCTAAGGAAAATGAAAATATTCATTAATAGTATGAAATTTTTCATTGGTAAAAAATTTCATTACGACAACAAATATTTTCATTGTATTTGTGAAATTTTTTCGTCGGTTCAATTTTAATGACAAATTTCATTAATATTTCGAAACTTCTTCTATCAGTGTAGGCTTAACGTATCGATAGTTTACTTACACTTTGTACCGTCTTGTCACATAGTATGGCCAATATTAAAACATTCAAGAGATGCGGCACTGACCAAATAGCACTAGTAGCTAT
>PGFW01059409.1:3912-14790 GCA_003123925.1 Haematobia irritans | reverse complement strand
CAAGGAGAGGATGTTAATAATGGTCTCTAAGCAACCATGCAAAAATTGGTCCATATCGGTCATAATTATATATAGCCCCATATAAACCGATCCCCCAAATCTGGTTGCGGAGCGCTCTAAGAGAATGCAAATTTCATCCGATCCCGGCTGAAATTTGGTAATGCGTGGTGTTAATATATGGTCTCGTGACAACCAATGCAGGAAAATTTGTCCCATATCGGTCCATAAATTAATATGTTAGCCCCATAATAAACCGATCCCCCAAGATTGCTTGCGGAGGCCTCTAAGAAAACAAATTTCAATGCCGATCCAGCTGAAATTTGGTATATGGTGTGTGTAGTGATAATGGTCTTTACAAAACATGCAAAAAATTGGTCAACATCAGTCATAATCATATATTAGGCCCCCATATAAACCGATCCCGCCGATTCTGGTTGCGGAAGCCTTTTAAGAGAATCAAATTCTCCAAGTCCGAGCTGAATTTAGTAACGCTGTGTTAGTATAATGGTCTCCTGACACCATGCAGGAATTGGTCCTATCGGTCCATAATTAATATGTAGGCTCGCCCGATATTAAACCGAATCCCAGTTTTGACACTCCGAGTCCCCCATTGTGGAAGCAAAATTCACCCGAGTCAGTTGAAATTTGGTACAGTTAATGCTAAGTATAGTGTCATCTAAACAACCATAGCAAAATTAATCCCATATACTGTCTTAATTATACATATGAGCCCATTTAGAACCGATCCCCAATTTGACGTCCCGAAGGCTAGTTGGAGGAGCAAAATTCATCCTGACGCGCAGGTTGAAATTATAATATAGCTGATCCCCAAATCATGCTACACAAAATTTTATTTCTATAGAAAATGTTCTCAAAAAATTTGTTAGCAGTAGAAAAATTTTCTCAAAGTTTTCGTATATATTACTATAGAAAATTTTATTACTATACAAAATTTTGTCAAGATTTTATTTCTATAGAAAATTTTGTCAAAATTGTGTTACTATACAAACTTTTTTTTGACAGAACCATACATTTAGTTGGGCATCGTGGAGCAATGGTTAGTAAGTCCGCCATGCATACTAAGGGTCGTGGGTTCGATACCTGCTTCGACTGAAAACAAACTTTTGTTGTGTTTTACAATATTGTCGCAAGAAATTCAATCTGCTTATTGCGACTGGGATTTTTCGAGCCTTGTACTGATATTGCGTAAGAGACATATTTGCCGCTCTGCTTATCCCTTTTTTGACGTTATCTAAAGGCGCCCATAATCACATTTGCAAAATTTTTCACAATATATTCCAGATATGTTACGGAAGAATTCCGAAAAGAATGTTCAAACATTACATACTACACGAGTATATTAAAGTTTTCTATTAAACTGTAAAATGTGTTGTATTAAAGACCTAAAGTCGGAAAAGAATAGTGCTTGATATAAACTAAATGGACTGTGTTTTTGGTTCAAAAATATTTTTTTAATTGAAAAAATAAAAATTTTGTAACAAACGAAAATTTTTTTTTTGTTGATAAAAGTTTAAAATTTCCAAAGAAATTCAAAAAACTCTAAAACAAAAAAAAAAACGTTTTCGGTACAAGTTTTCCAAAACGTTTTTTTTTTATTGCCGTGTAGATTGTAAGTCCTACACGCACCAGAAAAAATATCGTGTTTTGGACATGGGTTGCCTGCATCCATTTAAGGCTTATCTAGAGTAAATGTAATTGTCGCGAAAAAAAACCATGTCTACTTTGTCTTTTGTAACAAAATAATTTTCGATGCGGAGAAAAAATATAATGTTGGCAATAAGGCAATTAAATGGTTCTCAAAATGCGGCAAACAATGTTATATTATTAATGGATAAAGAATTTTGAACCATTACATGTCGGGAAAAGCACGTACCTGGACCATTGAGTTTTTTTAGCTTTTTTGAGGGGGAAAAAGTATTTGCAGTAGGTTACGTATAGAAATGTCTAGAACCATTTAGCATGGGCGCATACAAGACGCATTGTACATTGTTTTCGTGACCATTTAATTTTTTGCAGGCGAAAAGAATTTTACAAAAAACATTTGACCAAGGTACACATGAATTTCAATTTTGGGGCGACAGTCGTGGTGTTGATTGTTTCTTGGAAAAGGAACGGGGAATACGGGAATTGCTTTGTTAATTTATTTAATTCAGAGTGGCACAACGTGGTTTTATGTGAAAGCACAAAAAGCAGGAAAGTGTAATTTGAAAAATTTACCTGTTTTTCTTCTGCACTTTGATATAATATTTATTATATTTATTAATACTTATTAAGTAAATATAAGAATAATAAAGAAAAATGCTAGCATTAGCTACTTAGGCTAATCAGCTACATAATACACCCTCAAAAAAATCGCCTCTTAACAATATGTTGCCCAACATATTTTGGCGCGCAAGAAGCACATAATATTATTGGATACTGCCGAAACATTAACTATTTGTTTTAAATGTGAACATATTACATGTTTGGAAGGCATTTTGAGGCCCAAAAATATTATATGCTTGGAAGAATTTTTCCCCAAAGACGATTGTGCTCATTACCCTAACATACTCGTAATTCTCACTACCACGAAATATTTTAGTTTCTGTGGGCACCTTTTTCTGTAATACAAATAATGTTAAAGAAATTATTCACTTTAAATAAATTATTTAAATTCTTACCTTTCGCCTGCACGAGAATCGAACGCGAAGGACGCATACAGTTTTGTTAAGCCAACACACTATCCACTGGGCTTACGTAGCTGTTATAGTCACCAGCGAGATAAATTTCGTTATAAAGTTAGGCATTTAATATAGCTATAGTTGCAGGCGCCCACGAAGCCCCATGCAAACATTATATATTTAACAGAAACATAAAAACATTTGTTTGCCACGTGGAGCAGTGGGTTTAGCATGTCTGCCTTGCATGCAAAGGGTCGTGGGTTCAATCCACTGCCACTCCGACCGAACACCCATATGGTTTTTTTTTTAAATTTAACGCATTTATATTTAACTATATTAGAATTTTTTATAATGGAAAACTTCGAAATGTGGGTTTTTTAAAAAGATTTATAGTCAGTAAACAGTGCTTGATATAAACGAAATTGACGTAGATTTTTTGGATAACATATATTGTTTTTATTGCAAAATAACAATTTGTACAAAGCCTGTTTTTGGTAAGCAAAAACTTTTAAAAATTTTTGAAAGGAATTCAAAATGCTGCTAAAACAAAAGAAGAATGTGGAGTCGAGTATAAAGCATAACATATATAATTTTTAATAAATATAACATAAATTTATTTAGGCGTGAACAGTTTTTTTTAACGTAGCAATTTAACACCATCGGCTCTAAAATGCCTTTTTATTTTTCTTTAATAATTCATTTTAAAGAAAAAGAAACTTTTTAAATTTGTTTTAGCTGCAAAAACTCGAAACTTTAATGCTCGCTTTTATATTTGAATGTGTCCGTCAAGGACTCCTCGTGACTACTATTAATAAAGAGGAAACCTAAACTTTGTTTTTTATAGCATTTTACTAGTGTAATTTTTCACTATTCCTCCTTTATTTCATTTTACTGTTCGCAAAACTGTAAAAAGAGTAATAGTGCCCATTGTCCGTTTATTTTTATGAAGACCCTGATTCCTTTTTAACGGAACCAAAGAAAAAAATTGTGCCCATTAATGCCAAAATGATAAACATAAACAAACATGTCACATATAACATAAAATGCTGCTCTCAACGGCCGAAAACACATGCTGTTTTTTTTTTAATGTCTATTCTTCTTAGGTTGCGAATGTCTATTCTCTTTATTCAAATAAATAATATTTAGACTTTACAGCATAATCAAATTTTTTGGCGTTATGCATAAACCAGTTTTTTTTTTTTTTTGCGAAGCAACAACAAGCGGTTTCATAGAAATTGTTTCTCGTTTATTCCTTCGCTGTGTTATGTTGATTATCTTTTTGTCAACTTCTCCCAGGTTTTCCAATCTCTATTATCTTTCTCTATAGCTCTCGATCACTGTCGCTTATGGAATAAAATATCAGTCAACATATGTATGTTTAAGTCGAAATTTGAATAAATTTTATACATGTTTGGCATTCACACATATGATTTTTATGAAACATTCAATGCCCCCAAAAACATAATATAATTCTAACATATTAATCATAGATTTCCCAAATAATTTAAGTGTTAGTTTAGGAACATTACATGTTTGCACTTAAATATATTGTGTTTTTAAAATTGTGCCGAAACAACATTTTGTTTATATCGAACATATGAAAAACATATTTTTCCTTTAAGAAGTGTATGGTATAATTTATATTTATTTGCAGTTACATGATGTCTGCATTGGATGCATTTGATGGGCTGAAATTAAAATATGGAATGATACGTTAAATTTTGAAATTGAAAGCCAAAATAGAGTGTTTTAAAAATATATGATTTTTTGGCTTTGCACGACAATTAATAAATACCAATAAACAAATGATTAATTTTTATAAATAAATATATAAAGTTAATTTTATGTTTTCTTTCTCAACAGTTGGATTCCTTTTTCGACGACGAAAAAAGTTTTTTCTTAAAGTCAAAACATTTTAGTTGTTGAACCATGTTATTTTAAACTGGAAAAGAAAAAAATTTTTTGACGAATACGCATAACATTTTAGATCGTGTACAATTGTCCTTTTAATGGAAACAACATTCTTTTTATCAATATAATAACATTTTTAAGATGAAGGACAATTTTAATTTTTATTAGAACCATGTTCACTGAAGCCAACATGGTTCAAGGTGAAAATGTTAACAAAAATGTTACTATCATAATTAATTTTGCCTGCTCGAATATGGTTGTGACAATCATGTTTCTTCTCTGCGTGTAACGTGACTTAACATACAAGTTAAAAAGGAATAAAACTATACATTGCCCATCGCAAAGGGTTAACAAACCCAAAGTAATTCGTCATGTCTCTAGTAGAATTTTATACGCAATCCCATAGCATGAATGTAATAATAAAATTCGGACCGGCCGACATCCCGGCCTTATGCTTATGTTTATTTTTTGCTTTTACGCGAACGCTATACCAAAGGCGACATTTTGGTCAAACTGCAACGAAAAGTGTAAGCAAATAGCCAAATCAAAATTGTCATTCGGCTGTCCAATATTTTTTCCCAATAAACTTTCAAAGTAAATATCAACCAATAATTTTTCAAAATTGCATATGCACCATACGAGAAAGTTCAATTAAAAGTAATCATAAGAACAACAGGCATGGGATTCAGGTAGCCGTAGATCTTACATCATCGCGGCGCAACAGTCAATGTTTGCCTCACACGGTTCATGGAATCGAATCGAAATAATTAATTGGCAACACTTAAATTTCGATTATTCCTTAATTTACCAACCGAGTGTCCCCAAGCTCTTTGGATAAACAACAAAAAGACTGCAAACAAGCGAATATGGCACAAATAAGACCCAATTTACCCATACATACAAAGAAACAATTCTTACTAAATTATAAAGAAACAAAAAATCAACAAAAAAAATAAATAAAAAAAATCAACCACAACGAAAACTGACAATTTCAAAAAAACGAATCCAATCAAACAACACAAGCAATAAATTCCAAAAACAGTGGGAATTGAACAACAATCACACGGAATGCCATCAAAATCAACCTAGTCGGGCTAAGTCCAAAACACACAAAACGCAAATAATCGAAGGGACATATCACCATGTGCTTAGGCTATATAGGAGTGCTTCCAACAAAACCGAAAACATGGAATCGTCACTTAAAAAGGCAACGTAATACATTTAAATTAAGGTTCCTTGGTTATAAATAATAATTTTGGAATTGATTTTATTAACACAGCAACCACCAGCACCACCGGCAATTGCCTATTTCGAAATACTGCATCGGCCACGGCCACGATCCATTGGCGATTGCGTTTGTGACCCAAGTCATTGAATGAAGCTCAGGCTCATCACAATCATTGTGGTTGGTTGGTACTCACTCACGAGTGTGTCCTATGGAAGCGACTTTGCTTTGATTTGAATATAGCCGGTCATGAGGAAGAGCAAATCGGGATGTTACATTACGGTTTCGAAGGGGCTGGGCATTGCAAATTTGCCACAGCGGGATATATTATTTAAAAATCAGACCGCAGTCTGCTTTACCCCCTCCTTCATGGCGGGGTTTGTATGCGTGATAGCCATGCGCATGCTGTTACACTCACTGGGTTCTGTTTAGTTTTCAAATGGTTGGATTTAATTTCCTTTTGTCATTTAAATTTTCGTGGTTCGCTTGAATGAAATTGCATTTCTTTTTTTCTGTGTAGCGATATTTTTTGTGTTGCACTCTACAATGTGTGAACCGAATATTAGATACCCTTTACTTCCATAGATGAAATGTTTAGATGTAAAAAAAAAACGAAAAACTCGATCCTAGAGTATCGCTGGAGTAATTTACTATCATGCACTACATCCTCCCCTCCACTATAGGATGGGGGTATATTAACTTTGTGTTAAACTTTTCTATGTCTTGTTACACATTCGAAATATTTGTTCTCAGACCCATAAAGTATATATATTCTGGGTCGTGGTAGATAAATCTGGAGTCGAATCTAGCATGTCCATGCGTTCGCGTTTACGTCTGTGTTTGAAAATCACGTTAAATTCCCGACGAAAACAAGCTATCGACTTTGAAATTTAACACAAGTAGTTGTTATTGAGAGGGTAAGGTGGTATCGTATTGCAAATGTGCCATATTGGACACTTTTACGTATATAGCCCCCCATATAACGACGCCCAGATTTGGCTTACGGAGCCTCATTAGAGAAGTAAAATTTCATTCGATCCGGTTGAAAAATTTGGTACGTAGGGTAACTAATAACCGTTCAAAAATTGGTCATATCGGTCCATAATAATATATAGCCGCCATATAAACCGATCCTCAGATTTGACCTCCGGAACCTGGAAGAGCAAAATTCATCCGATTCGGTTGAAATTTGGTACGAGGTGTTAGTACATGGTCTCTGATAACCATGAAAAAATTTATTCATATCGCGGTTCCATAATTCTATATAGCCCCCATGTAAACCGATCCTATAGACTTTGCTTGCGAATCCTCTTGGAGGAGCAAATTTCATCCATATAAACCGATCCCCAGACTTGAACTCCGGAATCTCTTGGAGGAGCAAATTTAATCCGATCCCGTTGAAATTTGTTACGTGGTGTTAGTATGAGGTCTCTAACAACCATGCAAAAATTTATTCATATCGGTCCATAATTCCATATAGCCCCCAAATAAACCGATCCCCAGATTTGACCTCCGGAGCCTCTTGGAGTAGAAAATTTCATCCAGTACGGTTGAAATTGGTACGTGGTTTTAGGTAATATGGTCTCTAACAAACCATGCAATAATGGGTCCAATATCGGTCTATAAATATATATAGCCCCATATAAACCGATCGCAGATTTGAACGCGGAGCTCTTGGAGAGTAAATTTCGTCCTATTCGGTTAAAATGAGCAAAATATTTGGTCGTTATCGAACTATAATAATATATAAGGCGTGAAGATCAAATTTTCTTTGAGGCGCATGAGCACTATACTTACGTTGTGTAAGTATACATATGGTTACATGCAAAAACATGCAAAATGGTCCGTATGGGTCCATAAGCCCACAGATAATCCGATCCCAAATTTTACTTTTTTCTGGAAAGCAAATTTTATATGATTCTTTACGTAATCACACAAAAATTGGACCATATAGGCATTAGCGTCTAGCTAGACATTTTCCTTAGGAGGGGGGGGCTATAGACCCCTTAAGCTAAAAATTTATATTTCAATATTATTTATATTTCAATAATGTTTTATTTCATAAAACATGAAATAAAAATAGACATCAAAATAAACTCGAAAAATTAATTTATAATAAAGCAATAAAAGTAGTTCCACACATTTCCCAAGCAAAAAAAATTTGGAAGTTCTCAAAGACACAACTTTAAAAGCACTTTCAGAAGATGTACTCGGCAATGATGTTCTTTATTTTAAACTACTCAAAGAAGTCTTCTTAAATTCAAAATTTTATAATTGGTTTTTACACTTAATTTAAATGGAGATTTTAACTTGTTGGTCATATACCTTAAGGCGCAAAGTGCCAATCATAAATGGTACATAATTGAACTTTGTCGAAAAAATCGCTAAATCAATCTGCAAAAGCTTTTTGTTTGAATTGTTTTCGGAAAATATTTGGGTCAACGTTTTCCGCACAAGCATTAGAAATCACAGTAAAAAGAAATATAAAAAATTTTTATTTGACAAAATATAACAAGAATTTTCTTGAAAGTTTATTACAAAATCAACCATCTACAAAAGTAAGTGATTGCAAATTCAGTGAACGATGATATGAAGATGGAGGACTTGCCGTTCCTTGATGACAAAGCATGCTTAAATTCATCGTTCCTATCGCCATTTTGCACACTCTCGGAACCTCCAAAAGAAGATTCATTTTCATTACTTTTTTGGCGACGACGTTTTTTTGCAGGGCTTGTTTTATTTAAAAAAAATGGAAACATCGTAAATACGGTTTTCAATTCTGGGAAGGGATAAAATTTTTCTGGGGGCGGGGTCTAACGCCCCATCCCCAGCAGAGGCTTTCCTCGACGCATTAGTGCATAATAGGTCCTAATATACATGTGAGAGGCCCCGTACGTAAACCGCACCCAATATTTCCTTCTGCCGTCTTCGTTCTGAAGGGGGAAAACCTGAACATATAGGCTTTCAAATCATGGCCTTTTTTTGCTGTAATATATTACCAGTATGGGCTAAAAATCCAATTTAGAAGAACGATACGTTAGCGTTTTATGATACCTTGCTATCGCGAAGTATTACAAACCAAGAAAATTTCGATTTGTGATGAAGTGTTTAGCAGAAAGTTTTCCTACGCAATCCTTGTGGAGGTAAATGATTCGGCTGCACCGAACTTCGGCGTGTATATGGAGCGGCTATATGTATTAATTGGAACCGATGTAGACCCGATTTTTTGCGATGGTTGTTAGGAGGACCATATTACTAAACACATCGTACAAATGTTCAAGCCGATCGGAACGAAATTTGTTCTTTAGGTGGCTCCATAAAGCAATTCGGGGGGTGGGGTCGGTTTTATGTGGGGCTATATATTACGCAACAAAAAAATAATACATTTATATTTATGAATAGTGTTTCACGAAAATTATTTCACAACACCGAAGATTCAATAAATTATTAATGAAAATATTCACTAAAATCAAACAATACACGAGTTTTCATTGACTACACAGAAAAAATAATTCTTCTTCGCCAAAACGAAATTTTAAGACAAACCAAAGTTGCGTTCTTCTCATTTGCTTTTCTCGCTGTTAATGGAAGTGTAATTTTGGACAGAAAATATTAGCTTACATTTTTGTCGATAAAGTCTCGTATTACTTTTTCCGGATAGTAAAAACATTTCATAAAGAATCTAGTTAAAAAAAAGCATTATTTTTGTCCCATTGCATCTTGTCCTTACATGCTTTTCGACATTCCACGAGGATTTTTAGTTTTAAACACCTTTCCTGTAAATGTATCACGACAATGTAGAAGAAATTAATCACGATTTTATAATTTTTTCAAAACTTTTTTTTACCTTTTCGCCTGGACGAGAGAATCGATACCGCAGGACAATGACATTGTTAGCCGACACGCACACTTACCAACTGAGCTCTATGTACTGTTAATTGGTCACTCAATTACGGCATAATATCCATATAGTTTATTATTTACTATAGCATAGTTATCGGCCCACGAACCGAATAACAAAGTTTTATTTAACAGAAACAAAATAATTTAGTTTGCACCGTGGAGCAGTAGAGTAGGTACGTCGCGACTCTCATATGCCAACGGCGATCACCACCCCCATCACCAAGTGGGTGTACGAGCCCTGACTAATACGGCAAGTCATTTTTTTATTGCATATTTGTTTATTTATTATCATTTATTTAAATAAGTCGTTCATCCAGATGTATTCGCGAAGATCCCGAAAAAAAAGTTTAACAATCTTCGATTGTACTATACTTAAATTTTGAACATGTAAAAAGTGTCCTTATTAAAGACTCTAAGTCAGAGAAAAAGAACAGTGTTTGATATAAACGAAATGGAACTGTGTTTGTTATTTCCAAAATAACTTTTATTTATGAAAAAATAAAAATGTTGATAAAAACGAATTTTTTTGGGTAATAAAAGTTTATAAATTTTCTAGTAATTCCAAAAAAACCTCTACCACAAACGAAAAAGTTTTACGGAGCGTACCGTTTATCCAACGTTTTTTTTTCTTTGCCGTGCTTGGAGATGTGTACTAATATTTAAATGGATTTTTAAATTTAACAATGCGCACCACAGCTGTCATAGTATTTCATTGTCTTTTGAAAATAATGTGACCCTTTCCACAATAATACCTCATTACACAAAAAGCCAATTATATATAACTTGTTGTTTAAAATTTATCCCCTGATTGCCATTGACGGAGCTTAGGAACATTTTCTCTTCGGGGGGGGCAGTAACCCCCCCAGCACACCTTCAAGAATTTCGTGTGGAATCCTTCCGAAGTCGATAAATTCGCCTATTGATAAAAACCTAATCCTCAATTTTATGTGCAGGTGTTAAAGGCAATATGCAGCAAAATCAATCAAAAAATCTTCAATCACAAAAATTAGTTGCTATCAATACTTTTATTAATTGGCGTTTGATTTTGATATACTATCATTTTTTTTTTGAATTGGACATTACATTTCAATTTTAAAAAAAACAAGGTAAGTTAAAGAATCTAAGGTTCAAATTCTCTCTCTTTTTTTTTGGTGCGGG
>PGFW01059400.1:0-11167 GCA_003123925.1 Haematobia irritans | reverse complement strand
TTTTTTTAAAAAAAAAACGCATAAAATTGCAAAATCTCATCGGTTCTTTATTTGAAACGTTAGATTGGTCCATGACATTTAACTTTTTGAAGTATTTCATTTAAATGTTGACCGCGGCTGCGTCTTAGGTGGTCCATTCGGAAAGTCCAATTTTGGGCAACTTTTTCGAGCATTTCGGCGGAATAGCCCGAATTTCTTCGAAATGTTGTCTTCCAAGCTGGAATAGTTGCTGCTTATTTCTGTAGACTTATAGACTTGACGTAGCCCACCAAAAAATAGTCTAAAGGCGTCAAATCGCATGATCTTGGTGGCCAACTTACCGGTCCATTTCTTGAGATGAATTGTTCTCCGAAGTTTTCTCTCAAAATGGCCATAGAATCGCGAGCTGTGTGGCAATGTAGCGCCATCTTGTTGAAACCACATGTCAACCAAAGTTCAGTTCTTCCATTTTGGCAACAAAAAGTTTGTTAGCATCGAACGATAGCGATCGCATTCACCGTAACGTTGCGTCCAACAGCATCTTTGAAAAAATACGGTCCAATGATTCCACCAGCGTACAAACCACAAACAGTGCATTTTTCGGGATGCATGGCAGTTCTTGAACGCTTCTGTTGCTCTTCACTCCAAATGCGGCAATTTTGCTTATTTACGTAGCCATTCAACCAGAAATGAGCCTCATCGCTGAACAAAATTTGTCGATAAAAAAGCGGATTTTCTGCCACTGATTTTGGTAATAAAATTCAATGATTTGCAAGCGTTGCTCGTTAGTAAGTCTATTCATGATGAAATGTCAAAGCATACTGAGCATCTTTCTCTTTGACACCATGTCTGAAATCCCACGTGATCTGTCAAATACTAATGCATGAAAATCCTAACCTCAAAAGAATCACCCTTTACATATCAATGCAGACACTGTTCAAGCAATGACGATTATATGCCTGATTTAATCCTCTTGCACAAATTAATCACAAGAGATGTCTCCTTGCCAATATTTTTAGGTTTATCCATAAGATAAGCCTAGTACTAAGATCACGTTTTCGCACGAAAAACTATTATACTCCATATAAAGAAAGTTTGCGCGGAATAAATGCGAAATATTTGTTTTGAGCATTTTAAAGGGCTGGTTATGCATCCAAAAACGCGTCGTTAGCGTAGCGTGGCGTGTCAGCTGTTTGTTTTTTATATACGACAGCCCATACAAACGATTTCCCAACATTTGCACAACGAAAACGTGTCGTAAAATTCAGAAAAAAAACAAAAATTTACTTGTCGTTGTCGTTATCGATTGAAAGAAGAAAAATTCGATTTTGTTACATTAAAAATATAGTATTGTGTTGTTTTCGGTTAATATGGACGATGAGAAATTAATATTTTTTTTGTGAAATTCATTTTAAATGTAAAAAAATAACTTTTTTCTCCCAGTTCTTAATAGTTTGTTGATACGTTTTTTTCAAATTGGCTAATTGCCAAAAAATCATACGTTGCCGTTATGTTACGGCTACGCTACATTTTTAGATGCATAACCAGGCCTTAAAGCACATATTTATACAACCCTCGATTTTTCGCACGAAAAAATAGGCAGGCATATTATTTCGCATAAATAAGGTAACATCCCTGGGTTTGAGACCCTATATACGGAAATAGATGAAGATATTTGTTTGTGAAGTTTTTTAATGCGATCGATAACACATTTATCGATATTATTGTAATCGCCGACAATTCGTAGCGATTGGCCACATTATAAGATTCTCTACAAACATGGACAGTATCGTCAGATAAACTTATAGTCTGAATGGCGCATAAGATACTTAATAGGCCGCATTAAATTGCTTTAAAATAGTCAATTTTCAAGGCTATTTTCTATAAATAATTCCATTTAAAAGAAAATAAGCTTTTGAAAATGTTTTAATTTAAAATGGATCATTCCCGATCGAGTTATAATAAAATATGCAATGAAATCTTTAATGATATTTTGCTTTTACAAATTTATTTTTGATTATAGCTAAATATAATCTAAACACAGACATTTCATCGGATAAACTTTTAATCTGAACGGTGCAACGAACGAAATTTCTTTTTGTTTGAGCCGTTTGGAATATAAGTTTAATCCAGTCGAAATGTATGTGTTTTGTAAGAGAATCAACAGTGGTGGCCAAAACGTTACAAATTGTCGCGATGACTAAATAATGCGAATAATGTGTTCATCGATCAACATTAGCAAGCACAAGTGATCGATTATTCCGCGAACAAAACTTGTAGTGTGGCCAACATTTGGGATATGTTCGAAACGAGCTCTGTCGTCCGGATAAACTTACAATTTGGAGGCGCATCAAAATGTTTGACACGAGTATTATGTCCTGGAATAAACTTATAGCTTAATGCGGCCGTCCAGACTAATAAGTTCTTCCGGACGGAATGTCTGTGTTTGTGAAGAGTCGTAGAGTGTGGCCGAACGCTAGGAATTATCGGACGTAAGTAAAATATCGAAAAATGTGTTATCGATCCCATGAATGCGTCGTTCAGATTATAAGTTTGTTCCGGACGGAATGTCTGTGTTTCCCAATAAACACAAACGTTTGAAAAATGCTAAATTTCAACAATTTTTCAAACATTTTTTCAAAGGATTAGGGTAATATTCAAGTTGAGAAATTGTTGAGAAAATCGCGTTCTCAACAAAATAACAGACATACCTCAAAAGTGAATTGAACACATTAGAATAAAATACTCCAAGTGTTCTCCTTCAAATTGAAATACATCGCTACTCAATAACTTTGTCAAACAGTTTTCGATGCGAGTCAAAATTCAAAATTAACATCGTTGCAAATACTTTTCACCTAAATTGTATGAATGATATCCCCACTTCAAATTGAAAGTCAAAGCCAAAAAATTCTATGAAATTTTGTATAATTATTCATTTCATCAAAATAAAATATATAATAACTCTACAGCTGCGCAATAATACACTACAATACCAATTGCATAAATAATAAATCTTATTAAACATATCAAACAAAATACGAAAAAAAAAAAAAACAACAACAAAACTTAAATATCTTCAACATTAATTAGTAAAACACTTTTGCATTGAATAATTCGATTTCCTTCCTTTTGGTGTCATAAAACAGCATTAAAAAATTTAATTTAACATGCGGGCAATTTGAAAATTAGGAAACGTACTGGAACGCATGTTAGAAACTTGATTTCCAGCAGAAGGAACCCAAAATATCCATTTTAAAGCTGATAATAGCATATGAATTAAACTGACGAAGTGATGCAGCATTTTTCATCCAGAGTTGTTTGATTTCAAGCAATTTGTTGTTTTTAGTAATTTTTAATTGGTTTGCAGCTTGTACGTTTCTGGAAACTTTTTCTTGTCGATAAGCCACTCATTTTTCATTGGTCGGCTTCTTATTGTTTGCAAAGGAATGTTTATTGGCTCCAAAAGATTTTTAGTTTCTGGAAAGAGATTTAAATTTAGCAGACTTCTTTAGTGTGATTAATTTTCATATTGACGTACCATTATTATAAACTATTTAAGCAGTTCACAGTTATTTGTCCACCATTTTTTT
Organism: Haematobia irritans; assembly: GCA_003123925.1. NCBI lineage: Eukaryota > Metazoa > Arthropoda > Insecta > Diptera > Muscidae > Haematobia > Haematobia irritans. The sequence continues at coordinate 7,598 of PGFW01059400.1, read as the reverse complement.
TCATTGGTTCGCTTTTTAATGTTTTAGAACGTAACAATTCCAGTAATTTTAGTTTTGCTGCCAAAAGACTAACATTTAGTACTTCCTTAAAGTTTTATTTCATTTTTTTATTTCACTTACCTATTTATTATAAACTAATTTGGTTATTTTGCTTAATAATTTTCCATTTTTTTTATTTCTTGCAATTGACCACTGAACTTCGTTGCACAAATAAGTATTCGAAAACACACATGGTTTTTCGTTGCATTAGGGTAGTGTTTTGTAAAGGTTTTCTCACATTATCTTCAACACCTTTTCAAAGATTTCGTCAACAGTTTGGCAAATTGGAAGTAATTCGCAAACAATTTGAAGATGTATTGAAGATGAGCTATTTCAAGTCAAGTTGAATTTATGTTGAAAATTATTGTTACGAATTTGATAATTATAGTTTAAGTTTATTTAAATTAGTTTCCGTTAATTTAAATTTCAAAATTGTAACGATAAAAATTTACGTTATAAACTTGTTGGAATCATCTATTCATTTTCTGGGGGTAGCACTTTTCCTGAATTTCTTTTATGTTCTTTTGTTTGCTTATTTTCATGTAAGTTCTCACTCTCTTCGATAACAACCCTTCTGTTCTTGTATTTTTGGCATTCTCGATTTCATCTCCATTGTATATTGTCAACTTGTTTTTGTTCTTGTAGTAATGCGAGCGCATATCTATGTGGTGTGTATGTTGTTTGGCAGCCACCAGATGAATGAACTAATGGTCGTAAGACCCTTCTAAAATCATTGTCTTAAGATTTCTGGCGTTTGCCAGAAATAATTGGTAGTGGCTACCAGAATGCTTCTCGAATTGCCACACACCGTCCCATATATAAAAGCGCTCGCATGCTGCTAAACGAGTCCAGTCTTAATTAAAGCGTCCAAAACGAATAAACTCCAGTGTGAAACGAATTGTAAAGTGTGAAGTCATAGTAAATAAATTGTAGATTGTCGTTATTTAAAAGAACTGTGTTTTAATTGTCGGGTAATTAAAAAACGCCTAAATATAAAAACGTAACAATTGGTGTCGGAAGTGAAATAACGGAAAAAAAAATCTACAATGAAGTTTAATGAGCTTCGTGTGGAAGACTGTTAAAAAAGGAAATTGAGGCAAACTGGAGCTGGCCGACAGCAAGGCAATAAGGCCCAGCTTCAAAAGCGTCTACTGAAGAGTTTTGAACGCGCTAATATGGACATTGCGACGCATGAGTTTGATTTATAAGAAGAACGATTGATGAATCAAATACATCGTCAATACAAGCAGTGTAGAAACTCCATCTGTGGCTTCGAGTGTTGTGGATTACACATCAATGCTCAATGTTTTGAGCAAAATGATGGAAGAAAACTCTAGAAAATCAATGGATGAGAATTCTAGAAAAATGGAAGAAAATTCTAGAAAATTGCTGAAAGAAAATGCCCTACAAATGGAAACAAATTCTAGAAAATTGGAAGAAAAAATTCGACGAAAATTCTAGAATTTCTCACGAAAAATTACAACAAAATTTCTGAAGCATGGTAAAGAAACGTGTTGGACCATATAGAACAATCAAATTGTGGAATTGACTAAGAAAGTTCTTTCCGTGAATGAGAAAATTATGGTTGAATGTGAAATTTCTGCACAATCGAGAAAAAAATGTCAGAGCTGAAATGTAAAGGTGGTCCAGTGCGGCGTCATGAGGCTCAAAAATCAAACTTCCTTGTTTCGATGGCTCAACGTCATTTGATGTCTTCAAATTTCAATTCGAAATGGTTGCTTGTAGAAAATTTGTGAATGACGATGATAGAAGCAATTGAATCTCTATTGCATTAAAGGCAATGCTGCTGATGTGATACCAAAGGCATTCCCGCTCTTCTAGAAATAACTATAATGAAGTAATAGCGGCACTTCACGCAAGTAGGTTGAGAGCACAAGCAGGACATCGTTCAGAATGGAATTTGAGAGGAAGAATCGCAGAAATCGAATTAAACCTACAAGAGTTGCAAGCAGAAGATTGGAGCGGCTAGTGCTTTTGACATAGGCCCCGCCGGCCCTCCCCAGGTGAGAGTCATCCTCTGTGACCAGCACAAGATTGAAACCCTTCGCAATGGAGAATTCGAAGACCCAGATATAAAATGTGCAACATATGCGTCACAAAAGGCTACATTCGCTGAAACAAGTAACATTCGCACTTGCACAGGAAGACTGCGGTTATCAAGCTCTTAACAAATCACCCTTTAGAATGTAAATTAATTTTTGTCTTCCTATTTAAACTGCTGATGCCGCATTTTGATCATGTTTTGATAAATTTTCTCTTATGTGCCATTCATTAAATAAGTTTATCCACCCGAAATTTCTGGGTTTGAAAAGAATTGGCAGTCTGAACAACGCGTTTTCTAAACGTAGTTGTTTTAGCATATCCACCTAGCTATTGAACCATAAGATTCCAATTTTAGGTAGAGATATTTGACAACATTGCGAAATCGATTAAATTCTTCGGTGTGGCAACCATCTTTGACAAGCATTACCAAAATGTCTGACTTAAAGTAAGTGGTGTGAAATATTTTATTTTCCTTTTTATTAGTTAATAATGGCAAAATTGTGTTAAAAAGTGTCAAAAATTGTGCATTCATTAATTTTCATGATGATTTTCATATAAAACATGAATTATATATAGATTTTCGATATTTTTATACGCTTTAAAAAATCCAAAGATGTGAAAAAATTTTCTCTACCATCAACCAACGCGAAGTAGAGTCTGACAGCTGCCGTGTCAAAAAAAAAAGAGTTTTATTTAGGATATCATCATAAAAACGAAACCTAAGAAATAATGTAATTTTTTTGCAGTGATGACCTTCTAAATTATGATATAGGCGATGTTATAGACGATCAAGTTCTTATTGGAGCCGATGAGGACGAGCTTTTACTATCAGATGAAGGTAAGTGCAAACAAACTTATATTGCTCACATTAATGGACTAATACCAATGTAAAACGAATTACAGATCTCGAGAAGGACGTTTCAAAAGAGGAAAAACAGAAATTAAAGTCAGAGGCGGAGGAATGGGTAAAATCACAAATAACAGATAAACCAAAAAAAGCTATAAGTGAACAAGTAATAAAGCCAGCAGCTGTAGAAGTAGAAACGAAACCGCCGCCCACAATCAAACAGACAGTGACTAAAGAAGTCCCAATTCCTAAGGATAAACCCCAGGCTAAACAACAAATTGCCGAAGAGGCAAAACCCACAGAAAATGTGGAGGACTTACCTACAACCACAACACAAAATGAAACTTTACTGCCAGCCGAAGTCTCTTCAAGCTCAAATAAAGATGTGGACATTGAGCAGTCATCGACTGTTTCGAACTCAACTGGCGGTGGCGTAGCCAATGACTCTTGTGCTTCTTCCGCAATTCTGAGTTCGCAGGAGAGTGCGAGTGTAACATTGAGTCATGGTGATATATCAGATCCTCGTGAAGATTTTGAAGAGGAGCGGGAAGAGCGAACCAATATTAAAATTACTAGTGAGCGAGAAACATTTGAACAAAATATCGAGCATTCGCCAGGTATTTTTTTCAATGTACAACTGCATGGGGCCAAGACGTAACTTTTTTATTTTATTGTGTTTCTGTTTATGTTTTTAGAAAAATCCATGGGTCGTTTTGTACCACACCAAAAAAGAAATGGTGCTCCGTTGATACGAGGTCATCCACCACGTGGTCCATCCCCACTTTTCCCCCGCCCTCCTATGCGTTTCACCCATCATGGTAATATACCACTCCTCTCAACAGCTCATTTTACACCATTGGGCAATTTAGCCACAGTTACACTAACACATGCAACCACAAATCCTCTTATTCCAGGTCAACCATTTTTACCACCACAACAACCCAACACAAATCCCTTTGGTCCACAACAACCTCCTCCTAATGCTTTACACAATCCCAACCATGGTCCCATGCCACCACAAAACCTAGACCATTCACATCAGCGACCTCGTCATCCATTTGGTTTTCGACCAGGGCCCATGGGCGGATTTAGGCATCCGAACCCAGCCAGTATGTATCCACAAGTACCACATGAATATAATCAGGGATAAACTTATATTGCTCCATTAATGACTAATACCAATGTAAAACGAATTACAGATCTCGAGAAGGACGTTTCAAAAGAGGAAAAACAGAAATTAAAGTCAGAGGCGGAGAATGGGTAAAATCACAAATAACAGATAAACCAAAAAAAGCTATAAGTGAAACAAGTAATAAAGCCAGCAGCTGTAGAAGTAGAAACGAAACCGCCGCCCACAATCAAACAGACAGTGACTAAAGAAGTCCCAATTCCTAAGGATAAACCCCAGGCTAAACACACAATTGCCGAAGAGGCAAAACCCACAGAAAATGTGGAGGACTTACCTACAACCACAACACAAAATGAAACTTTACTGTCCAGCCGAAGTCTCTTCAAGGCTCAAATAAAGATGTGGACATTGAGCAGTCATGGACTGTTTCGAACTCAACTGGCGGTGGCGTAGCAATGACTCTTGTGCTTCTTCCGCAATTCTGAGTTCGCAGGAGAGTGGCGAGTGTAACATTGAGTCATGGTGATATATCAGATCCTCGTGAAGATTTTGAAGAGGAGCGGGAAGAGCGAACCAATATTAAAATTACTAGTGAGCGAGAAACATTTGAACAAAATATCGAGCATTCGCCAGGTATTTTTTTCAATGTACAACTGCATGGGGCAAAGACGTAACTTTTTATTTTTTATTGTGTTTCTGTTTATGTTTTTAGAAAAATCCATGGGTCGTTTTGTACCACACCAAAAAAGAAATGGTGCTCCGTTGATACGAGGTCATCCACCACGTGGTCCATCCCCACTTTTCCCCCGCCCTCCTATGCGTTTCACCCATCATGGTAATATACCACTCCTCTCAACAGCTCATTTTACACCATTGGGCATTTTAGCCACAGTTACACTAACACATGCAACCACAAAATCCTCTTATTCCAGGTCAACCATTTTTACCACCAACAAACAACCACACAAATCCCTTTGGTCCACAACAACCTCCTCCTAATGCTTTACACAATCCCAACCATGGTCCCATGCCACCAACAAAACCTAGACCATTCACATCAGCGACCTCGTCATCCATTTGGTTTTCGACCAGGGCCCATGGGCGGATTTAGGCATCCGAACCCAGCCAGTATGTATCCACAAGTACCACATGAATATAATCAGGGACCAACGGCTTTCAATCATCCGTATGGAGGTGGTCCCAGAAATATGTTTAGACCAGATGGACCAATGGGTAATGTCCCGCCAAATATGAGACCTGGCATGCGTATACAAAGGCCACCCTTGCAAACGTTGCCTCCTCATGCTATGCCTGGACAGGGAAATTTTATAAATTCAGCTCCTATGCAAATACGCCCACAACCCGTACCTGGACCGCAACAACCCCCCGTAACTGGCCAAACTCCAGTGGTGAGCAATGCCCAGCCCCCAACAAGTCAAATGCCTGCCCATGCACAAGCACCTGCGCCAATAGCCCCTCGTAAAGTTCTCATTAATCCAAATTTCAAGGGAGGAGTTGAGGCGGCCACAAGCAAATTTATACAAGAAACTCAGTATATGAACATAAACAATACCCCAGTCGCAAGGCAAAGTGATGAAGAGTTGTTGAGACAACAAGAGGAGTTCATAAATAAAAATCGTGAGCATATTGAAAAACGTAGACATGCCCGAGAAGTTTCACCTGCAAGACGATCACGAACACGATCTCCACGTAGTCGGTCTCGTTCTAGATCGCGAAGTTTGTCTCGAGAGCGTAGCTATACACCACCCAAACGCCAAGCGGCTAACGGTGGTGGTGGTCCTATACGAAACGATCGTTTCGATCGTGATCGGGAGCGTGATAGAAATCGCGATCGCCCTGGTAATAATGAGAGTCATATGGGCCGTATGGGACGTGCTGGAAGCCGTGACCGAGATGACCGTGAAAGAGATCGTAGTCGACCAATGGGTAGTTATAATAATCGACCAGCTGGAGGCGTTGCCGGAAATCGTTTCAGACGTGGAAATAGCCGAGATCGTGACTATCAAGGAAGTGGTGGGGGTAATTATGGAAAACGCCGTCGTAGCAAATCTCCCTCGCCTGGAAATCGAGGTGGTGGGGGCGGTGGAAATTTTGCCAGATCAAGTCGATACAACAATGATCGTGATAAACCTGAGGTGAGTCTTTTTTTATCTAAAAAATTTAAATCTATTATTTTTTTCTATCAGTGCGGCTGTGGTAAAGAATTTTCCTTTCCTGGAATTAAAGGCCATAGTGAAGAAAAAAAAAAAACTTTCGAGAAATATCCATTTTGTGAAAATGTTGTTAGTGTCTATTGGAAACTCCAATTCAATTTTTTAACTTGATTTTTCATACGCTCAATCACTATGTGGACGGTGGAATTACGTGAAAGGATTACTTGTACACCATATGTTATATTAACTGTTGAAGTCAGAATCACCGTCTGAGGGTGACCTAAACGTTACTCGCAAGGTGTAGGTCAAGAATTCCACCGAACCATCGTAAAATTTATTACAGATGAGTTTTATAGCACAAAGTCAAATGTATTGAGTTTGGATTAAATACAGGTATTGAGAATCAGCAACTTTCTTATTTCCATAATTAAGGAGAATCCTCGTGATGTACTTTGGAAAACACATTAATGAACCCAAAAACTCCTCTCTATTTCACAGCAGACAATAGGGCACAAATAGAGCATTTGATTTATTTCAGATTTTTCACGGCCGATCCTATTTTTTCATTTAATTTTAAATTTAAATTTGGGTTTTTTTAGAACGAAAACATCCCAATTTAGGGACAAGAGTCAGAAAAATACTAGCAACACTTATTACAGTATAATAACAAAGTCCATAGCATTCTGATTACTTTGTACTGAAAATTGTCAAAAATAGATGTTGAAAAAGAGTAATTGCAGTACCTATTCGTTGGAGGGGAACAAATCCTATCAAAATGCCACTAATTCTACCAATCTATCAGTGTTTGTAGAATTTTACCAACTGTGGCAGCCATGTTGGCTGACAACTTGATTGTTAAATAGATTTATTTAATTTTTTTTTGGAAAATGATAGGGGATCAAATTAGGAGATTTGGAGGATGGTGTAGCATTCGTAAACCGGGGGCACAAATCAGGCGAATGAGAGGATGGTGTAGCATTTTTAGTCCAATTTTACTATGTCAAGTCGGGATGTAAGAGCCGATGTTTTATTCTTGCACCTTTTTCTTTACCAAGTAAGCCGTGTTTTCAAGAAATCAGCATTGAATCCCCCAATAATTTATAACAGAAGTAGCCGATGGGGGCCACACCTTTCTCATAAAACGATGGTTATATTCTTTCTGGCTGATGGAACAAAAAATATCTCACGTAAAAATATCTAACATAATTATGACTTGGACCTTTTTTTATGCACGAGTTAACATCACAGTTGCCTCTCGAGCCAATAATAGTCTACCAAAATTTAGAGAAAATTTTACTAAGAAAAATTTATTGTGCAAAATTTTATTTTTATAGAAAATTTTGTC
>PGFW01059381.1:0-12806 GCA_003123925.1 Haematobia irritans | reverse complement strand
TTTCTTTGCTTATAATTTATCCATAGTGCAGCCTTATTAGCAATCTATCTTGGCGAGGCTTCAACAGTGATAGCATATTCACAAACGAAGGCGAAAAATATTATCTATATAATTGTGAAATTAAAATAAATTTGTTTCCAAAATAAATTATTAAACAAATAATGGAATTGAATGCAATTTGTTGAATCAACAATGAAAATATGAAACACTGACTGAAGCTGTGATATAATCTGGCAATCGTTGATGTTCCAATGGAAATCATCAGTGTAACGCGCCACTTATGGTTCTAGGTGTCGACATACTGATTGATCAATCTCCATCCCCCAGAGGCGCTCTGATCGTGACCTGTTGATATGGGATATTGTGCAAATGATATAAAGTTCACAGTACGAATCAGGGCCACATATTAAATTTTATTTAATTTTTTTTTTGTTTTATAGCATTTATCTTTTAATGGAAATTCTGTTTTAAAAAATATTTCATATTTTTTCATGTGAATGCCTACCGTTTTATTTGGTTTCATGTTTTTTCTCCAAGGACCTATTGGTTTCACTTCGTTTAACAAATATAATTGACTTGAAACAAATAAGTTTACTTTCATTTAAATGATAATCTGATAAGTGATACTGAAGTACGCTTAAGGGAATTTAACTTTGCCGCCCCCTTGATAGTTATGCGAAAAAAAAAAACAAAAACAAAAAAAACACCATTTTTAACTATGGCACTGTATGAACGAAGTGAATAATATTGAATTTTTGCTGGAAAAGCAATTGTATGTAAAATAAAATAACCAAAATACAAATAATTGTTAAAACGGGAAGAAAATTATAATTTATGTCGATTATTAGGCAATATTCTTTTTACAGTTTGTCATTGTACTGTTAAATATTGCCGATGTAGTAACAGGTGGTTTACGGGGGAGGAAGCTTATTTGTAAAACAAAGGGGGAAATCCCATAATATTTAGCATAACAGTTTCCATTAAATATCCCAGATTACTAATAATGATAAATAAGGATAAGATGTGGATGTGTTTTAGTGTCAGTAGGTCGAACAACTCGGAAAAATGGTCTTCAATTTGTTTGTTGGTTCTTTTAGATCTCTCTCACATACTGTCAGAATGAAAGGCAATTATAGTTTGTGTACGGGACACTAGGCCAAGCCAAATATTGACGCTATGATGTATAAAGAGTTATGAAAACATAAATTGTTAAAATGCCTAATTTATAACAATATTTAAGGATAAATTTTCTTTAATATTACAGAAACTTAATTAAAAAGAAATTTCCTGATCAATAAATTTAGGGACACACATCTTCTAAAATTCGGTTGTCGGCGTCTGTTAAAAATTCGCGATGGTTTTTGAAGTAAGGCAAATTTTCCCTTAGAGTGATAATATATACCATGACGCACTTTTGTTAAATCCTTACATTGTCGATACATTTCAAAAGTCTGTCAAATGTGTCTGGGTGCTATAGGATATAAAAGGTTTTATATTCGACGAATAAATACATAGACTCGGGGCTAATGCCCTGGGGTGGGAACCGAATGTTAGTAACAAATAATGGAAACATTAAGATCTGAGAACAAATTTTGAGCGCAACTTCGCAATTAAGTGGTATTTCATTGATTTATCGGTCGAACTAAGGTATGTATATAAATAAAGGAAATTTGAGTCACTTTACAAGTTTTAAGACTTAGGAGCAGGTGGGCGATTTTATAAAGGAACATTTTGGTATAGTTTGGCGAGTTTGCCCAAATTGGTTAAAGCATATATAACAGTGTCTGATAAGTCCCCAGGTCTGAACAAAGAAAAACACCTGAGAACAAGAAAAAGTCGCTGGGCGGCCAGATCTGGAGAAATACGCCGGTGGATGGGGAAGCTAAATTCGAAAAGCCCAATTCCATGAAATTTTTGCAATCATTCTCAATGAAACGTTGTGGCACGTGTGCTTGGCTCTTGGTGGAACAACAGCGCTTTTTTCTCTATCTTTATAAGGGGCCGTTTTGCCGCAATTTGCGAAACCTTCAAACGTTCCAATAACGCCATATAAATAGTCACTGTTGATGCGTTTCCTTCTCAAAAGATAATAGATAAAAATTTATTTCCTTGCCATCCAAAAAAACAGAAGGCCATTACTTTGCGAGGCCGGGACTTTTGAGTTCACTTTCCACGTCGGAGACGGTTTCAGCACGGTCGCTGTCCACTCAGCGAACTGGTCGATTGACTCAGGAAGTGTAAGTGATGGAGCCATGGGTTCATCCATTGTCACATATACGACAGGAACAACTCGGTGTGTAATTACGAGTTAACAACATGCAAACACCGCTCAAAATCGAATCAACGACGTTGTCCCGGTTTTTGAGTCAAATGTGAAGGCTCACCGCGGCACCCTATGTTGTATCACAGAGGCTTACCGTATATCGCAACTATTGATGAATAATATGACCAAAACACGTTCCGTTGTTTGATAATCTTTAAGCCCTCTGCTATCAGATGATCAACTTCATTTTACGGATCATTCAAAACAATTAGTGGAGATTTTTTTGATGTTTTTCGCGCTCGGGTAACCACCTCTTTGGGGCATCCACATGCGTCACCGGTCCTCCGATGCTCATGTATCACTCAATGCTTGAAATTATTGCATACCAATCATTATTGTTGATTTCCCTAGGGCAGAGTTCGGAATAACTCATTATCAAGGTCGCAAGTTTTTGCTTCCACGGTATTTTTGTCTCGTTACCAGAAAACATTATTTTATCAAAACCACGAAATTCCTTTTCTTCCCATTTTTTTATTTTACAATACAAAAGTTGCTTCCGAAAATAATTGACATTAACAGGATCGTCAACATTTTGAACACATCCATTTGAAGGTTGGTACTATATAAACGAAAATATGCATTTAATACTCCGCATGGCCATCTAAATGGGTGTCAACCTGTTAATGGAAGCTATATAGAATCGACTTGATTTCAAGCGCAAATTTGACATGCATATTAGAGTATTTAATTCTACTCGCCTGGTGCAAAAAGTTTCACGTAAATCGTGACTAACATACTTTGACCTCTGTGGTCATATGACGGAAATCGGGCGAATGATATATAATGGTATGCTATATCTAAAAATGAAACCGATTATCCAATAAAGTTTATCACACTTGACTGCACTACTAATTGTACTCTTGGTGGAAAATTTTGCAACCACATTGGCTTAAAACTCTAAGCTTCTGGGGCCATACGACCCCACCAATACGGTCGAAAGATATATATGGGAGCTGATATCTCAATCTGAAGCGGATTTCAATCAAATTTGTTACACCTGATATACGTACTTACTCGGATCTCCTGTTGCAAAATTTCGAAGCTAAAATAGGATAAAACTCTGGCTTCTGGGACCATATAAGTGCATATCGGCCGAAAAGATATACATTTATAACTAAGTTCTGAACCGATTTCTTCCAAAATCAACAGGGTTCTATTCTGACCCAAAACAAGGAACATTGTGCCAAATTTGAAGTGAATATGGACTTAAACTGGGCGAGCGATAGCACTTTTATCAGCGAAAAATGTGTTCACAGATCAGATGGACGGACGGACGGACAGACGGACATGGCTAGATTCAAAGGGCGCGGAATATATCCCGCCTCAGTAATAAGCTGGTGACATTTCTGAGGGTTTTCAAAAGCTTCTCTATAAGTGTTCAACGCAGATGTGGAACGACCGTTCGGAGTATCGGCTATAAAAAGGAGGTGCCCTTGTCATTGGAGCTTAACTTTGGAATCGGGGCAGCACTCACGTGGATTAAGAAGAGAAGTTCACCAAAATGTGGTATCATAATGGACTGAATAGTCCTAAGTGAGCCCTGATACATCGGGCTGGCCACCCTAACGGCTAACCTAGATCGTAACATATGAACTAACCCTGTTCCACAGTGTGGGGCGGCAGGGTAATAGAAAAATGTTGTTCAATAGACAGGACGGACGGACATGGCTACATCGACTCAGTGACCGCCCCCTGGAGCAAATTTTGCCAAAGAGGTGTTGGCAACATACGCCACTGAATATTGAAGTTAATTAGATGTAAAGGAAAACAAGGGTGGATTATAAGAATTACTTTGTGGGCCAATTGTGATAGACAATCGGTTAAATAAACCCAGCGCTAGTGACGCAATTTGTCGAAATCGGGCGAACATAAATATAGTGTGAGCTATATGCTAAATTTGATACGCGATCAACAGCGGTTTGTTGTTGTGCCAAGGACTCGCACTTGTGTACAAAATTTCATAAAAATTTGGTTAATAAATGCTAACGGGAATCCTGTGAACGATAAATAACATGGAAGGACGAACGGATGGATGCCAAAGGGCTAATTTCGAACCCAAGAAGGATTCTGAGGCGGATCCTGTATATTTTTACAATGGGGGTGCAATATTTGTGGTAGGCAAAACGTTTCTGGCGGATCAAGTTATTATATTCTGACCTAAACTTTGTAGTGTAGGGTATAAAAAGCTTTAACTATAAAATAAGACTTATTTTGGAGGATTTTGAATTTTTTGCTTTAAAATGTTGTTTGAAATTAAAGAAAACATTACTGTTAAGTATCTTTAATAATTTGTATTCTTATTTATTTAATACATAGAAGATACACGTTTTAGAAATATTTACCGCCCTTGAATAAGACACTGGGGCAATCTCTAAGCTACATTGGCCAAGACGCGCAAAAGAGTCTGGGTGGAACAGGGGTGTGAACGATACCCACTAAACCGGTTGTCGAATTGGCTTGAACCAATCAGTACTCCGTGTCAGGACATTTATAAACAATTGATATCGACTATAATAACAAAAGTACACGCCCGTTGAACAGTATCTACATGTGCCTCAGCTTAGCCGAACGGCTGTAATCTTTGGGCATCGGAGTCTCCTGGCAACGCGACATTGTATGTGTAGGACTCTTGGGTGGACGAATCATCACAAGGTCTAGAGATGAGGCAGCTGTTGGCGTAATATATTTAACAGACAACCATATTATATTAACTTATAATCGTTCGTTTTAAAATTCATGCATCATCTCTACCATTTATATCAATTAAAACATTTAAACATTTAATTCATTTCAATTGTCTATAGATTATAATTATTCCATAATTACATTTACTTCATAGTGTTTAGAGGAATAAATTCGCCTAAACTGAAATTCGTGGAAATGTGCCCACTGTAGTAATCTTAACTTTATTTTTCATTCATATTTTTCGACTGTATTAAGTTATCGATTTCATTCATTATTTCTACTCATTCATCAAAAGCGATCACAGCATTCAGCTACACCAACTTATAAAACATAAATTTCACCAGTTAATTACCGAGAGAGAGCTTAGAGAGATATTTGATTCGTCATTTCTCAAATATCGTTCCTATACATTACATCGCTAGAAGTAGTTAATGTGCTCAACGTATGTATCGTCAATGTTACATATTTGGCGCAAACGATAAAATATCATTCTGCTTTGATGTTCTTTTATATGATTCATTCATATTATATCCTTTTTAATAAATATGTAGGACAATGTATGTATATTTACAAATTGCATCTGATCTCTGATGAAATTCTTGGTGAACCTTTTATTCATATCTTCTTTCTTTTTCAAACCACGGAGGCAAAGCAGTTTAAGAACCTTGTGAATACGTACAAAAAAAATCTAAATGATAAAACGTATTTGAATATAATAATCATCGGGATTCCCATCTAATATTTTTATGGGAGAATTGGACTTGACTTTTGATAAAGCAAATTTGAACATTGTTAATTTGGTGCCGAACACCCGGGAACTCTGTTAGTTCCAATTAAGTTGTGTTTTTTTATATTGAATTTTTAGATATTCTGATTTCGAGTGAAAATAATTTGAGTGAAATACTCTTGGCTTTTGGGGAATATTTTTCGATACGTATTACTTTTATACATGAGTAGTCTTCATGACTGATTGCTTGTTCAACGACAGCTTATGGAAATAGTCCGGGAGCTCGATGCCCGGTTTCTAATCCAAGAAAGAGGAGGAAAGAAGTGTTGGTTATATAAATAGTGTCGCCCCAGGAATTGGAACGATTTAATACCACAATTTTAAAATCCCAAAATGATGAAAGAATTTTAAGGTATTCGAGAAGTCGGGATTTGGAATATTGTAGGACTGCCAATATGTAAGCATGACAAGGTGTTTTTCGAATTTCTGATCTATATTTTTAGGTTCAAAGGTAAGCTCATGGATCTGTAACCACAGATTTCTTGCCATGAACTCTCCCTTTAGGCAGCAACAATTTGCTGTTCTCATAGTCCGCAGATTACGTCGTTGTTAATGGAGGCAAAGCTTCCTAAAGATCTCTTCCAAATTTCAGTGGTGACACATGGAATGGGTGCCCTTTAGGCGAATATATTTGTCGATTGGTGTGCAAAAATAACAACTTCATCTCTTACGAAAGGTCCAGAAGTTCTTTTATTGAAAGGACATCCTTTCAGGTGAAAGGCAATTCGGGGCCTGATTCGGACTATATCTGCGACAGAGGCCACTAACGACTCAGGCATGGTCCATTTTGGAGGCCAGATATCATAACAAAGAGGATGATAGTAGGTTAACACTAACATCCCAGACTTTTCAGTATCCCTAAGTGCGATGGCTCCTTTCAGGGCATCAAGACTTTACTTTGACACTACTAAAGGAATGTTTAATCTTCCACTTTCTAAATATGGACATATGACACTGGCAGTTGGGACCCTATTCTTATTCAGGCTTCTCAGTCAAAAAACTAGATTTGCCAACTAAAGGGAAGAGAACAGTTCATTGAAGTCTTCGACGGATATAGGGCGGAGTCTGCAGGAAATGTTTTCTTTCTTTGAGAATTACGCTTTCCGCACATTAGACATTGAGATGATGGTCAGACCAAAAATTTCAGGACCAAAGTTTAACTATAGGAACAAAAGGGATCTGCAGTTATGTCGCACCACCGCTTCTACGAAACAGAACAGGGCACTGTGGCAACTTTTTGCAAGAAGAATCATTTCCTTGGTAAATGTTATTAGTTTATGGCTCTCCCCATGGTCCCTCAAAGAATGAGTTCTTGTGGGGACCAAAGGCCATATGGCCGGTAATGCCTGTGGTAATGTGGTCCTCCAGACTTGATATGAATTGTCCCTGCCTTCTTTCCCGATGTAGGCACTTGCAGGGAGCGACTTCATACAATACTTCACAATGAAAGAAAGAAAATTTTGCAGACATCGAATGTTGAGGTACCCCCACCCATGCCTTCTATTTCTACTGAAATTTTGGACTGCCAACGAATTTTCCAACCCATAATACGAATATTTATCCGACACGTCTTTCTATACCACTATACGTGTTGCAAAGTGAATTACGGACCATGGGTCGATTCCCTCCTAAGTGCTTTATTGGATCCAGGATCACCAAGCGTACACTAATCCGTCGTGGAGTCCGCGGTAAAGTTGTTGGGCATAAAGAGAGGAGATAGTCATACTGTAGAATTTTGGGGTGGTGGGGAGAAGATAACGAGAAATAGTTTCCAGAATACTGCGGTTGTGATCTCGATTTATGGGTCTGAGAAATGTCTCTAACCGCCGGTTCTATTGTGCACTTGCTTTAGGTGTGCGGTAATATTCTCTTCTTGACAGACCCCAATTCTGCTCACCGAATGATCATTGGTCCTAATGAATATGTGAATCGGATAACATAGCCGAGACGCCGTTTAATTTCAATGTGATTCTGTCGACATTATTCTAGGATCGGATAATAATCTCTAGAATCAAAATAGCAACTAGCAGGTCCTGGGTCAATACATAAGGTGTTTTCTTTCAAGAAACACTCATTTTGTTGGGTGGTTCTCAGGTTTTCCTGACGAAAAAACCCACTAATACTTTTACATGCGTAAATCACGTAAAAATCTTGGATACGTTTTACGACGTCCAATTTTTGGAGGCAGAGAGGGTGTTAGAGGAAGAAAGGAAATTGAACCGAAAGAGGAAACAGCTGTAGCGAAGAATTTATTCCCACGAAACGACGAAAAATTCGTCCAGATCGGATTATTGTTAGCTTGCGTTTAGAACCCTTTGTATGGCTAATGGGGTCTTTCCAGCCTTCATAAAATTTTTTTGGTGCGCTAATACGATTGCAGCACTTAGAGAGATCATTTTCCAGGCGACCCTCGTACGCCACAGAAAATATTGTCGTTTTATGTCCGAATATGAGGTCGATTGGGTCATAATGACGAAAAATTGGGAAGCTCTACCTGAGGGATCGTTTCGTAGGGAGTCCTTTATTTTTTGCCCTCACCACGGCCGTATTTTAAGGAGGACAGTACCGACGACTAAGTTAGAGTGGTTTTCGACGAAGGCCAGCAGTCACTTGAATGGTCATAAGTCCCTAAATGAGGAAACTTTCTCCGCAGGGCCCCCAGCCATTAAACAAAGTGATCTGCCAAAGCAAATAATGAACGAGATGGAGACGGTTCATAGGTACCCTTTATGGCAGATATCGGAAAAGATGTTCCTCACATTGACGTGTCGTCATGAACCATCGTCCATATCAGGCAAATACTATGGCGACCTAGTCCATTCTCATGAAATTTGCATTTTCAAGTTGAATAGCGGCTGACACTAGATGGTACAGACAAGCGCACCATATCTTTTGCGATTTCGGGTACTGAGGCACGTTGGTGCGGATTTTAGCGGATGAATACCCGTGGAGGCCAATGTGGTGGCTTTGTGACCATGACCGTTGACGACATAACTTCTCTGGGGCCGACACTATTGAATGAATGCCATTGTTCGCTTCATAAGAGGTTTGTGTTCATTTTGAAGTTGGGTTGGTTTCCACCTTCGCAAATGGATAAAAGAACTCGAAGGAGCTATTTAAGGTGATGATACCAGCGGAGTATAGGGGATTCTTCAGTAACTCTAGATTTTAATAAGACAGAATATTGTTAAACTTTGGGCGTTCATGGAAACACCTGTGAAGACTTTTTTTCCTTCAGGGTTAACATTAGGAACTGAAGACGTGGATTTCGCAAGGCGATTCTATTTTATTCCGAGATCCGCTCGGTTTGTATTATCCTTTAGGATGTTAACCCCGTTCTAAACATTGCCTCGCTAAGAGTCTATTTAAAGGAATTATGGGGAGCGGCGGCGTTTGATTGGGATGAAAAACTTCCTACTTTGTTTGGAACAAAAAGTGGATTGCATAATCGGTCAGGTTTACAACGAACTCCTTTTCCCAAAACTGAGAATTCCTAGGTGGATAGGGGTACAGTTAAATTCTTCTTTGGTAGACTGCACTTCTTTTGGCGATGCCTCGAATTTAGCATATGCAAGCTGTTTCATATGCATAAGGTAACCTTCCTCATCTGGTGTGGTTAGTAAACGATATTGCAGCAAAGTCAAAGGTTTCACCAATAAAACGGTGTCTTACACATGGAGTTATGTGCTGCACACTTTCAGCAAAACTAGCACGAAAGGTGATGCCCGGCTTTCTCTGTATTCGAATTTCTGACGTCTTTTTTTGGAGTGACAGGCTTTAACCTGTTCTTAGTTGGCTTAAAGAAAGCCTCCTTGCGTGGACGGTTTATGTTGCTAACAGGGTTTGAAGAGAAATACAGTGTTTGAGCAATTCCGCACAATAGGAGATATGAATCCCATCATCGCTGAAATCCCTGGCTCGATTGGCGCCTCCAGAGGCCTTGTTGCTCACCAACCTAAATAGAAAGTGGATTTTTGGTGGCAAGGAGCATCTTTCTTAAAGGAACCAGCGCAGTTTTGGACGGAAAATCTTCTAATCTTCAATACTACGGAAAGAAATTAAAGGAAAGACTGTTGTCCTCTCAATCGCACAAGTATTAAGATCATAATCCTAATTTTCTCACAAAGTTTCTAGGAGCTTTCGACTCTAATATAAAGAGTGGGTATCATTTGGCTTACGATTGTTGCAAATAATGCACGGCAATCCCCTGAGAAAAGAGAACTGGTATATTGAACTGGCGTCTTATTTTTAAGGAACTATAATTAATTGCAAAGAGTGTCACAGGAAGTGGATTTTTCTGATGATATTCGAATATGTACTTGATTGCAAAGGTGGTGAGGCAAAGCAAAACCCCTAATGAAATTAAGGGCCTTTTATTGACGGATTTCGGCCTGGTTGGTGTAGGGGGGTCGTCTATCATAACAGCGAGCTTCCATATGATGTGAAAGCATCCTATACTTTTGGCGAAGTCCAACACCTCTATCGAAACTGCAATAATTTTGGACCGCTCCACGAAGAAGACATTACATGGAGGCCTTACTTTAACATGGTCTTATGTGAACAGGAGATACTGGATATTATCTGGGCAACCAGTTAGCGAAAACTCTGTCATAACAAGTGTGTTCGCTGCTTTAAGTAATTCTGCGAAGACATCGGTCAGGTAATGGGTAATACCTAGCCAAGCCGTCGTTTGGAATGCTACACGTCGCGTTTAGACTTCTGAGCTCGACTATGCTGGACCCATTTTCTATTAAGAATTGCCCTCTTTAAGTCCGGCTGTGATTTCAAAGGTTATATAATGGTGTATTCATTTGTATGGTTACAAAGGCCTACATTTTAGACCAGTATCAAAATCTGGACGGTCGGATGCTTTTTTAGCCGCTTTTCGGCGCTTTACGTTTCAAACGAAGAAGGTTGGCTGCAACGATATTTATTCCGATTGCGGAATCGAATTTTGTAGGACGGGTGGTCCTTTTCGAGGGAGCTGAAAGTTCTTTTTAATAGGAGCAACAAATCATTACACAGGATATCAAGCAGGCATTGGGCTATATCTGGCAGCTGAGTGGCACTTTATTCCACCTGCTTCCCCTAACCTTCGGAGGTCTAATGGGAAGCAGTGTAAAATCTGTGAAAAGTACCTTTGAAGAGGATCAATGCCATGATCGGGTTTTTAGTTTGAAGGAACTCTGTACTAGCTCTTGTCAGATTGAGAGTTGCTTGAACTGCACGACTCTATGCCATTATCATTCGACGAACCGTCCGAACCTGGAAGCACTCACTCCTGGGCACTTTCTCATAGAGAAACCTACTACCACAAACCGGAAGGAAACGTTATTAGACGTAATATCATGTCATTTGTCGGCGCTGGAAAGCAATTGAGAAATTGAAGCAACCATTTTTGGAAAAGGTGGTATTCAGAATACCATAACCGCTACAATCCATGACCAAAAAATGCTTTCCCGAAAAAGCAAAACGGGCCCAAATAGGAGATTTTGTTTCTTATTGCTGATGAAAAGATGTGCCGGCACATGAGTTGCTTGGACGAATCAAGGATATACACCCCGAACCCAGGAAATGATGACGTGTACGAGTAGTATCGGTTTCTAACTAAAGGTAGGATTTTTAAAAGGCCCTTACTAAATATGCTTTTTACCTTCCAGATGCACTACCGCCAACTGAGAAAAAATCACCTGTACAATACCAAATGAATGAAATGAGGCCTCTTTCCTCTACCGTTGTGAGTGCGGAGCACAACGCAGATCCGATTGACCTTAAAGTCAAAAAGACACTCCCAAATCGATAGGCCACATTCATCACGGATCTGACTTGAAGAAACAGTGGTTCTTGGAGGGGATTATGTGTGGCCGTAATATCTTTAACAGCCAACCATTTATTATATTAACTTAATAATCGTTTCGTTTATTTAAAAATTCATCATCATCTCTACCATTATATCAATTAAAACATTTAACATTTAAATTCATTCATTGTCTATAATTATAATTATTCCATAATACATTACTTCATAGTTTACGCATAATTCCCTAACTGAAAATTCTGAATGTGCCCACTGTATAATCTTAACTTTATTTTTTTCATTTCATATTTTGCCTGTATAAGTTATCGATTTCATTCATTATTTCTACTCATCGTCATTCATCAAAAAGCGATCAACAGCATTACTACACAACTTATAAACATAAATATCCATCAGTTATTACCAGAGAGAGCTTAGAGAGATATATTTTGTCTCAGTTTTCATATCGTTCCTATACATTAATGCCTAGAAGTAGTTAATGTGGCTCACGTATGTATGTCAAAAATGTTAACATATTCTGGCGCGAAACGATAAATATCATTCTCTTTGATGTTCTTTTATGATTCATTCATATTATACCTTTATAAATATGTAGCCAGATGTATGTAATATTTACAAATTGCCCTGATCTCTGAATGAAATTTTGGTGACTACTTTTTATTCATATCTTTTTCTTTTTCAACCAGGAGCAAAGCAGTTTGTAAGAACTATGTAACTGAAACTAAAATAAACGTATTGAAATATAATTCATACGATTCCCTAATTTTTTTATGAGAATTGGACTTGACTTTTTGAATAAACAATTTTGACAGCACCGAATCAATAAACTGCAATGCGATATTTCATCACGGAAGATTTCCTGTCCCCCGACAGAAAAGCCATATATTAGAAAGGGAATTAATTGAGAAATAAAGAAAGCATGTTCAAGGTCGTTGTACAATGGGGAGAACACAGCATACACGCCCTTTGTTTATAAGACGCGCCTATAAAGTAACGGATACATCCCCTCGGAAATCCTGCTATGATGTCTATTATTAACGAAATAGATTGATAAGCTCTATCAGAAGGGAAATGGAGAACAATGCTCGCAGATCCATAGTAGTTCTCTCGAAGATCCATGGTACTTGACTTCGACAGAAAAATGTAGGATGGATGAATCTTGCATCGAGTAACCGCAAGCTCAATGCACAGCG
>PGFW01059376.1:52501-69062 GCA_003123925.1 Haematobia irritans | reverse complement strand
AAATTTCTATAGAAAATAGAAAATTGTTGACAAAAATTTTGTATAGAAAATATAAATTTTGACAAATTTTCTAAATATAAAGTAAAATTTTGACAAAATTTTTCTATATGAATAAAATTTTGACAAAATTTTCTATAAACAATAAAATTTTGGACGAAAATTTTCTATTAAAAATAAAATTTTGACAAAATTTTTCTATAAAAAAAAAAATTTTGACAAAATTTTCTATATAAGATTAAAATTTTGACAAAGATTTTCTAATGAGAATAAAATTTTTGAACAGACAATTTCAATAGAAGATAAAATTTTGACAAAAATTTTCTATAGAAATAAAATTTTGTTCGAAAATTTTGGTAAAGATGCTTGTCAAGGAGATTCTGGGGGAACCTTTGTTACGAGTCTGGGTATGCTGGTTGGCGTTTGTCTTCTCTTGGGGTTATGGCTGCGCTAGACCCAAATTATCCTGGTATATATTCAAGAATATCTTATTTCGGTAGATTGGACTCAAGACCAAATCGGCGCCGCTAGTAAATAAGAATTTTTTTATCTGTGTAGAGAATAAGTGTCTAAAGCAATCTCAATACTACAATGGCAATCAAATACCACTTATCAAGTTAGATACAAAGAGATCAGAGAAAACCAACAATTATAGAGTCGCCACCTATTCGAATTCATACAACATTCTCTTAGTCCTGCATGCCCAATCCCTTACGACCTTCAAAAATGTTAAAGCCAGCAAAAAAATAATGCGGTCGAGGTAAACACAAAACCAAAAATTTCTTAATATTTATCGGAAAATTGCTCTTTGATATTGAAAATGGGAATTCAGGTGAGACGTAACCTTGCACGGGATATCGGTAGCAATTTTGAGTATTGCCCTCAACCCGTAACGGAAGCAAATATCAACATCCTCCACAATTTTAATATATAATAGTTAAATACAGTGGAACTGAATATACAGATTTTAAAGAAAATATATTAATATCAAAAATATTGTTAATTTAAAAAATAATTATAGTTAAAAATAAAATATAAAAAATGTAAAAATTTATAAATTAACCTAAATAATTTCCCATTAATTTATTACCTGGAGTTCGGGTAATTTAACCGGTTGCTTTTGTTTCATCGAAATCAATTTCACGAGCCAATTTTAGTAGGGAATAATCATAGTCCACATTGGAGTAATTGAATTTTCATGTTGAACAATTTCAGCTACCTCAAGAAGTTCTCCACCCTTTGAAGATTCCGAAGTGCCAAGACGAACTTTTATACGATCTGGTTACGGCCACTGGAAGATACAGTTTTTTTAGAAGATCGTTCTATTTTAAAAACACCCAAAGAAAAACTACTTTGCTCCGGAACGAAATTTTGGACAAACGAAATTATTCTCTTTGAGAGCAATTAAACCCGAATTTATGACAAATTTTGTTGGTTCGTTTTCACTGAAAGTTTTTAAGCATCAAAATAAATATTCGCTTGTCTAAAATTTCGTTCCTCTGAAAATAAAACTCTTCTCTCAGTGTACTCACTCTGTGCAATGGGCTGCCGTTAGGATCCATTGTTTCGATATAATTGATCCGCCACATATGTGAGACGATGTCTGTAGGGAAATCTGATGGGGAGCATCTGTAACATTAATTCTATGACCACCAACAATTCTTCCATCCAATCGAGGTGTTATTCCATTTCCCTCCTCTAAGGATCTTTCTGGTCTGGGTTTTGGTATCAGACAGGCAATACCATGGACCTCTATCACCAAAGGACCGAATAGTGTTAAGATTAATCCCAATATAGCAAATTTCATCATATCCGTATATTTGCGTTTTCTATGTCTCTTCGATTGGAGCTTCCGATTGTTTATGCTTTGGTGAATCTAATACTTCAGGTTATTTTATAGTCCACCTATTTCCCGGCAAGCATATCCAATAGTTTATTTAACCCATGTTATCTATAATCCCTAAGTGGGCTAGCTGCCTACTACTAAGCCATTACGTAGAGAGTGAGAATGAATAAAGAAAAACTTTGACCACCCATTGTGGAACCACTTCCGCTTATCATTCCACTGCAATGCAAATACTTCATTCTATTGACTTTAAACTTTAATTAGGACAGTCGCTTCATTGGATGTTCACACTCAAGGTACTTGACACAAATACTATGAATATTTCCTAATAGAGAGTTGATTTTTCCTTTTTTTTTGCGTTTGAGTAAAAGTGATTTCCAAGCATTGGACTCGTTCGAGGTAAATATTTGTGATAATCGGCAATAGACATGGGACATGTCTTTTATTGAATAGATCCAGAAGTACTCAATGTTGGAATTTAATTAGCATGTATTGCATTCCAATATATTTGAATGTTATGACAGATTATATTTGGAATGGAGGTTAGAATGGAATTTTATTTTTAGTTTTTTTTCCATTCAACAACAAGCTTCGTAATAGGAATTTTATTGTAAAAGTAGAAAAATATTTACCTAATCCGATATACATATATTCAGGAAGTTCTATTTAACAAGGTTTCTTTGTTATTCAAACATCGAGCTGAACATTTTGTATTTATTTGTATTGTTGGGGGAATTGTCCTTGTAATAAGTACCTATTACATGCAGAGAAGGAATATAATTATTATATTTCTTCAATGTATGTAATAGGTACTTCTAAGATGTTTTTTTATTGTGTATTGTCTACAAAAATCCCCTAATTTCTGGTAATTCCCCAAGCCCCCAAATTTCGTCCCCATCCACAAACAAAATCCCCGATTTGGAGAAAAATCCCCAATACTGACAACACTGGGTATATGGGTCTCCACAGTTTTCATAAGTCACGACATTTCTAAGCGTTAGTGCCTTAGTCTGATCGTGAGTAAGCATAAATACCAAAACTATGGTGCGTGAGTCCTACCAAAATTTCGCGAGTGTGAGTAGAATATTACTCACGTGCACATCTCTACTATAATATGAAGGACAAGAAGCCCTCATGAAAAGAAACAACGCGCAATTCGCTGGTCTGCGAAACACGGGTCCCAGTGGGTGAAATTGTACTAAAATCACCATAGGTTAGGCATAGTGACAGCTCCTTATTACAGGCTCACTTAAAAAATATCATCAATTTCAATTTTAATGGAATTTTCAATTTATAATTTAATTGATTCAACAAATTTTTAAATTAAAACCAAAATTAATCACAAAATTTAATAGTATTAGTTTATTTTGTTAATTGATTTGGAGATTGATACCTATAATTTCTGTAATTGAAAACATTTCAATTAAACATTAATTTAACCAATTAATTTTGAGATTGAATCCAAAAATTATTTTATTCTGTCCAACATAATTATTACCGGAAAAAACAGAAACTCCTATAAAATTACAAGAAAATTTGTTCTAATAATTATGCATAAATAAATAATAATTTAATAAACAATCAATTGAAAAAGTAACTGAGTTTTACCAAAATCAATTAAATGGAACTGATTAAAAATTAATTGAAAGGGCCGAAGTAGTCATATAATTTTTTTTAATTAAGTATATTTATACCCTAAACCACATAGTGGTCAGGATATAATAAGTTTGATCTGTAGACCCCATAAAATATATACCGATCGACTCAGAATCACCTCCTGAGTCGATCTAGCGCTTGGTGTCTGTCCGTCCGTCTGTCCATGTATTTGTTGTTCACAGGATTCCGGTCGCAATTATTAACCGATTTTGATGAAATTTGGTACAGGGTGTTTTTTGGTCACAAGGACGTCGAATCAAATTTAGATATAGCTCCCATGTATATGTATCGCCCGATTTCGGGGGTCACGTTGCACTTTTGTACTAACCAATCGTCGTCAAATTTGGCACAAAGTAATCTTTTCAATCACCCTTAAGTCTGCAAAATTTTATCGAAATCGGTTGAGATTTAGATATAGCTCTCATATATATGTATTGCCCGATTTTGCCAAATTTGGTCATAAAACCCTTATTTATTAACCCATCTTACTCAAACTTAGCTTAGTCTAATCTTTTATAGTGCAACCAATATGTGCAGAAAATCAAAGAAATCGGTTCATATTTAGTTCTATAGCTCCATTTATATAGGTTATCGACTAATTCTCGAGTTTTTGCACAATATTTGGCCAGTAATAACTCCTAAGTTATTAAACTTTCTAACTCAAATTTGGCTTAAATGTAATCTTCTATAAGCAAACTAGAACTGATATGCTGCATGTTTCATCTGAATATCGGTTCAGTTTTATAAGCAAATAAGCTTTTATATTTTTTTTTTTTTTTTTATTTTAATATATTTATATTTTTTTTCTTTACTTTAATTTTTTTTTTTATATTTTTTTTTTTTTTTTTTTTTATGTACGCGCCGGATTTTTGCCGAAATTGCGCATCTAATAAACGTTCATTTATTTACTCATGAGAAGACCTCATTTATTAACCTGATCAATACTCAAATTTTGCACAGGAACTCATTACGTACTCTGTGATATTAATCATAACCTGCAAAATATTATACCTATTTCGGTCCAGATATATGCTTCCTTGCCATATATCATGCATCGCTCTGATTTTTCCCACAATTTGGCCATAATACGACTCTTATTTTATTAACCAATGTGATTACGTATCAAATTTCTAATTTTGATATACTAATTCGATCTTGTTTTTAGGTCTTGCAATGGTAAGCTCTTACAAATAATTATTGGCAACTCGATTTCTACACAAATTTGGATTTATTACCCACAACTAATATTGACGATTTTCTTCTATTTTAATAATGGACTCTTATATTTACTGCCATACTAATCTGCGTAGTGTAAAATCAACTATAGGGCTCCTACCTTGTATCGGAAACATATTCTAACTCGTCAGACTGTGACCACAGTACACAATAAACATGTACTTCTTTATGTGTTCTTAAATATGTATATACATCTATACAACATGTTTTAATTCCAGATAGGCGCAAATGCGTTATAGGGTATGATTATAGTCGGAGTCCGCTTTCCGACTTCTACTTTACTCACTTGTATTATAAATCATAGGCTAAATTAGTTATCTGTTGATTTGATACTGATATAGTTTTCGTGAATTGAAGCAATTGTCTAAATTAATATTGAAATTATTTTTCGTGAAAAATTTTATATAGCGTTATTCAGTGCCATGCATAAATCGGTACCACAAGTGTGGAACTTCTCTGTTTATCGCACTCGAGCTGCTGCTCTTCATTTTGCTTGTTCTCATAGCAGGGTATGAAAAATCGATGTTGTAACTCGCAAGTGACTAACAAATGTATTATAATTGTACTTTCGAAACAAAAGATGCTAAAATTACATAATATTCACATTTAAATGTAAACAGTATAAGTATAGTTTAAATATAGGTGCCGAATTATAACATTTTTTTTTGTTAGATTTTTCTACAACAACACGTCTTATTTTGGCAAAAATTTTTATTTCTAATAGAAATATTTCGTCAATTATTTTTATTCTATATGAAAATTTTGTCAACAATTTTATGTCTATAGAAATTCTTATCAATTAAATTTTTATTTCTATAGAAAATTTTGTCAAAAAGTTTATAGTTTTTATCAGGAAAAAATTATTTGTCAAAGTTTTTATTTCTATCGACAAATTTTATTCACAATTTAATATTCTATTCAACAATTTTGTCACTTTCAGAAAGTGCAACCATATAACAGTTTTTTTTTTTTGATTTCTAACAAATCTTATTTTGGCAAATTTTATTTTCTTATAGAAATTTCTGTCTAAAAAATTTATTTCTATAGAGAAATTTTGTCACGAGAATTTAATGTCTATAGAAAATTTCAAATTTTATTTCTATAGAAAATTGCTTGGGTCAAATGTTATTATTTCTATCGAAAATTCTTGTCAAAGATTTATTTTCTAATCGACAATTTTGTCAACAATTTGTATTTGACTATCAACAATTTGTCAAACAATTTCAGAAGGCACCATAGTAACCGGCGTTGGGAGTGATCGGAAGCTGATATAAAGTCCACAATGGTTATGAAGACATGAGCAATTGTTGGGTTCTAATGCGAACTTGATGTTATAGTCATGTACTCGGTACTTCAATGGGTTTATATACGGTATGTTTAGGTTTGGTTTAATCAGCAGTTCTTGGCCATTGCTGAAACATCAAACAATTTTAAGTAAAACAATAATAATAAATGAATGAAATGTTTGGAAGCAAACGAGACTGCTGTCCTTTTTTTCAATGGCCGCAAAAATATCTGAAAAACAACTAACTTTTCCTGTTGTTGTATTAACTCGATTTTTTCTTTGAGTATATAAAAACCATTGTAAACGGATATAAATTGTTGTCCATGACTTTATTTCTATAGGAAAACCTTTTTGATCAAAATTTTTATTTCTATAGAAAATTTTGTCAAATTTTATTTCTATAGAAAATTTTGTCAAAATTTTATTTCTATAGAAAATTTTGTCAAAATTTTATTTCTATAGAAAATTTTGTCAAAATTTTATTTCTATATGAAAATTTGTCAAAACTTTATTTCTATAGAAAAATTTTGTCAAAATTCTTATTTTAGAGACAATTTTGTCAAAATTTTGTAATTTATATAGAAAATTTGTCAAAACTTTATTTCTATATAAAATTTTGTCCAAAATTTTAGTTTTTATAGACAATTTTGTCAAAGTTTTTATTTTTATATAGACATTTTGTCAAAATTTTTATTTTTATAGAAAATTTGGCAACAATTTTATTTTTTTATTAGAAAATTTTGTCAATATTTTTTGATTTATGTATGATAAATTTTTGTCCAAATTTTATTTCTATAGAAAATTTGTCAAAATTTTAATTTCTATAGGAAAGTTTTGTCAACATTTTATTTCTATAGAAAATTTTGTCAAAATTTTATTTCTATAGAAAATTTTGTCAACATTTTATTTCTATAGAAAAATTTTGTCAAATTTTATTCTATACGAAAATTTTGTCAACATTTTATTTCTATAGAAATTTGTCAAATATTTTTTATTTTCTATTAGAAAATTTTGTCAAAATTTATTTCTATATGTTAATAATTTGTCTAACATTTTTTTCTATAGAAATTGTCAAAATTTTTATTTTTCTATAGAATAATTTTGTCAACATTTTATTTCTATATAAAAAAGAAAATTTTGTCAAAATTTTTATCTTCTATAGGAAAATTTTGCCCAAAATTTTATTTCTATAGAAAATTTTGTCAAAAGTTTTAATTTCTATAGAAAGTTTTGTCAGACATTTTATTTCTATGGAAAATTTGTTCAAAATTTTATGTCTATAGAAATTTTTTCAAAATTTTATTTTATAGACAATCTTTGTCAAAATTTTATTTCTATTGAAATTGTTGTCAATTATTAGTATTTCTTATTGAAATTGTTGTCAAAATTTTATTCTATAGAAATTTTGTCAAAATTGTTATTTATACTAGAAAATTTTTCTTCAAAATTTATTTATATAGAAAAATTTTTGTCAAATTTTATTTCTATAGAAAATTTTGTCAAAATTTTATTTCTAAAGAAAATATGTCAAAATATATTCTTTATAGAAAATTTTGTCAAAAATTTTATATCATAGAAAATTTTGTTCAATTTTCAATAGGAAATTTTTGTCAAAATTTTATTTCGCATAGAAATTTTGTTCAATTTTAATTCTATTAGAAATTTTGTCAACATTTTATTCTATAGGAAAACATTTAATTCTTAGCAGAAAGGTTTTGGTTGCAAAATTTTTGTCTATAGGAAATTTGAAAAATTTTATCATATAAAATTCGTCAATAATTACTTTGTTGATTGTTTCAAATTTTATTTCTATAGAAAAATTTTGCCAAAATTTTTTTACTATAGAAAATTTTGTTATATGAGTTTATTTCTATAAAAAATTTTGTCAAAAATTTTATTTCCTATGAAAATTTGTCAAAAATTTTTTTTCTATAAAATTTTTAGTCAAACTTAGTTTCTATAGAAATTTGTCAAAATTTATTATCTATAGAATACTGATAAGTTGTTCTTAGGATAAAATTTAAATTATTTAATATAGAAAATTTTGTCAAAACTTTATTTCTATAAAAAATTTTTGTCAAAATTTTATATTTTTATAGACATTTTGTCAAAAATTTTATTTATAGTAGCAAGCTTTTGTCAAAATTTTACTTTTATAGAAATTTTGTCAAATTTTATATATAGAACATTTTGTCAAATTTTATTTATATAGAAATTTTGTCAAAATTGTATGTTCTATACAAAATTTTGTCAAAATTGTATTTTCTATAGAAAAATTTTGTCAAATTTTATTTCTATTGAAATTGTTTGTCATATTGTTTTCCCTACTGAAAATTGTTGTCAATATTCGTATTTCTATTGAAATTGTTGTCCCAAAATTGTTATTTCTATAGAAAATTTTTGTCATAATTTTATTTATAGTAGACAAATTTTTTCAAAATGTTTATTATATAGAAAATTTTGTCAAAATTTTATTTCTATAGAAAATTTTTGTTAAAATTTTATTTCTAAAGAAATTTTGTCAAAATTTGTCACCATTTTATTTCTATAGAAAAATTTGTCATAAGTTTTTAGAGAGGTGAGAGAGAGGTGGTGAGAGTGTGGAGATTCGAGTGTGCGAGAGTAGGGAGAGGGTGGTGTGCGAAAAGTTTAGTGTGCCATGAGGAGAAGGAGTGTGGTGTCGATTTTTAGTTGCTATTAGAAAGTTTGTCAATCAATTGTTATTTCTATAGGAGGAGGACAGTGTTATTTTACAGAAAGGTGTGCGGAGAGTGTGTAATGTCTAAGAGAATGGTTTGGAACAAAATTTGTATTTCTAGTAGAAAGTTTTGTGGGAGAAATTTACGTTCAAGTAGGAAAACTTATGGAAGTATCGTCTTTGCACAGTCGCCTACCAACGATCGAAGAATTGCTAGCCAATCTGACAAAACAGGGTGCTAAGAATTCTACGCATGGGTTTTTGTGGAGAATTATAGAGAAAGTTTTTTGGGGGGGGGGTTTTTTGCCGCAATGCGCTCAGGGCGGCTCTTAGCAGTTTAATTGCTGAGGACAAGTCACTTTTGTCAATGGCCAAAGAATAGTCGTGAGGAGAGGAGCAACTAACGTTTCTGTGTGTTATGTCTGAATTTTTCCTTTGGTGTATATAAAAACCAGGGTGTAAGACGACTATGTGCCGATATGTAGAGTTTTGATATATCTGATTTGTCAAAGATTTGGCTATAAAAATAATAAACTGCTTTGAAGATTCTACATCAGTAGAGAAACAGTGCTACTGAAAAGCAGCAGTCGGGTTCTTTATGAGTTTTTGCGACTTCATGGTCTAGACGCCGAACAAGCGAATGTCGGGTAAAAGTCGTTAAGGTTTTAAAATGTTAGCCAAGGTGCTGTTTCAAAAATGTTACCAACTATGTTCCAGAAAATAGTTCTTGTACATTGTCCAAGAGAAAGAGTAAATTTCTTTTTGGGATGAGGGATGGTGCAAAAGTTTGGCGCAGGAGCGTAAATTTACACAATGGGCTTTTCACACATTTCAACAGCCTGCAACTGAATTTGGCATTCGTTCTTAAGCGTGTGATCCGAATTTAGTGTTTTAGTTGTGAATTGAAAAATTATGTGATATTTTGCCAAATTAATAATTTTTTATAAGTTTATGATTCTAACGCTTGTCTAAACCGTTTTACCTAAAGATATTTTCAGAAATTCGTAATTTTCTGAAGAATGGAATTGAGAATTTTTTTTTTTTTTTAGAAAAAAATAGTCAATTTGCACCTTTATTATGAGATGAATGAGTGTCTTAATGCTAGCCCTAATACAGAAAGGTTGTCGTTTTAATAGTGAAAAGCAAATATTTAATGAATTTTTCTGCCAAATAAACCAAAATCCAGGCGATATCCTCTCCAATTCATATAGTTTGGAAACATTCACTTAAATATTTTTTTTTTCAAAATATTGATACAGAATATACAAAGTTTATTGCTACATCAACAACAGATTTGTAGTTATAGGAAGTGAAAAATGTTAGCTATTTCAAGAAGCAATATTTGGTTGCTATTTCTGCCGAGAAAAAATTGTCCCCTTTAAAATAAAAAATCCATATTGAATATAGAAATGTTTGGAAATATTATTAGTGGCAGTTTGTCTAATGAAATCTTAAAATGGGTTTCAAGAAATTATCTACAAATTTAGAAAAATAATTCTCAAATTGTTTTTTTCTTTTTTTTTCATATTAAGATTAATTAATGTATAGTATTATTAATATCCAGAATAAAGGAACTTCATTATACCTCCGGAAGAGGAGTAGAGGAGTGGACTATGATATGAATGTGGATGATGCCATGATCACGGACATAAATAACTCAATAAGAGAGCAGAATCTCCTTGACAAGCATCTTTACCACCCTCCGGATAGCCAGCACAGATCATACGTTCCGTTACACCACCATATTTCTTATATTTATCGGAACATTCCTCTTGATTGAATATTGGCACCTCAGTTTGTCGTAACCATTCGCGTGATTCAAGAATATTTTGAGTATTTCCCCAGCCTGTAACAAAACATTGCGTGCCATCTTTTACTTCCTCTTTGAGTTCAGGTAATTTAGCAGGCTGCTTAGTATCATCGAATTCAATTTCATGAACTAATTTCAGCAAGGAATAGTCATAATCGATATTGGAATTATTGAATAGTTCATGTTGAACAATTTCCGCCACTTCGATTAGTTCTCCACCTTTAGCTGCCTGTGAGGTACCAAGACGTATGCGAAGGCGATCTGCAGTTTTTCCACTGTAATAAAAAAATTCATTTATTTTTTCTTTAAAAGGATATGCTATGACATGATGTCATCTCTTCTTACTTAGTGCAATGGGCTGCTGTCAGAATCCATTGATTAGAGATAATCGATCCCCCACATATATGACCGGTGGTCTGTAATGAAATTTGATGTGGGGCATCGGTGATATTGATTTTATAGCCTCCAACAATACGACCATCCAGGCGGGGTAACACGTCTTTGTCACCTTCGTAGAGTTTTCCTTCCCGTATAAGTGATGTTAGGACATTTCTGCTTTCGACGGCATTCCTCAAAAATACAAATAAAACCACCAAAATTATTCCAAAAATTGCTGTAGTCTTCATGGTGACTTTGTTCAAATGAGTGACGTCTGCTTCAATAGGTGTTTTATATTGGTTTTGTGAAACATTATGACTTCAAATGGTCGTAAAGCCTATGGATAGCATTTAGGCCTCCCATTGTGGCAAGGTCAGCTACCTTGTACTTATGTGTTATCTAATTCGCTTTTTGTAAACCTCAAATAAATAGGCGACATGTCAAACCACCTGGCACCATTGGGCCCTAATCATGTGTTTGGCTTGGTAATAGTGTGATGCGTTTACCGCCCATTTGTGTTCTGTGAAATTGTTTACTTTTCTCCAGATCGAGGAACAATTCGAAGAGGATGCGGTGGTCTGTTTGGAGTCGAGTAGGTTTAACATGGTAAGCGAACACTGAAGTGCGTCCCGTGGTCCCTTAATACAGATGGGGCGCACGTCAGCCATATTGTTATAAATTCCAGGAAAATAGATTAATATAAATTGTTGTCCATACTTTATTTCTATAGAAAATTTTTTCAAAATTTTATTTCTATAGAAAATTTTGTCAAATTTTATTTCTATAGAAAATTTTGTCAATTTTAATTTCTATAGAAAATTTTGTCAAATTTTTATTTCTATAGAAAATTTTGTCAAAATTTTATTTCTATAGAAAATTTGTCAAAATTTTATTTCTATAGAAAATTTTGTCAAAATTTTATTTTCAAACAATTTTGTCAAAATTTTAATTTATATAGAAAATTTTGTCAAAATTTTATTTCTATAGAAAATTTTGTCAAAATTTTATTTCTATAGAAAATTTTGTCAAATTTTTATTTATATAGAAAATTTTGTCAAAATTTTATTTTTATAGAAAATTTGGTCAAAATTTTATTTATTAGAAAATTTTGTCAATAATTTTTTATTTATATGAAATTTTGTCAAATTTTATTTCTATAGAAAATTTGTCAAAATTTTATTTCTATAGAAAATTTTGTCAAATTTTATTTCTATAGAAAATTTTGTCAAAATTTTATTTCTATAGAAAATTTTGTCAAATTTTATTTCTATAGAAAAATTTTGTCAAATTTTATTCTATAGGAAAATTTTGTCAAATTTTATTTCTATAGAAATTTGTCAAAATTTTTTATTTTCTATAGAAAATTTTGTCAAAATTTATTTCTATAGAAAGTCAAATTTTTTTCATGAAAATTTGTCAAAATTTTATTTCTATAGAAAATTTTGTCAAAATTTTATTTCTATAGAAAATTTTGTCAAAATTTTATTTCTATAGAAAATTTATGCCAAAATTTTATTTTATAGAAAATTTTGTCAAATTTTAATTTCTATAGAAATTTTGTCAAATTTTATTTCTATGGAAAATTTGTTCAAAATTTTATGTTATAGAAATTTTTTCAAAATTTTATTTCTATTAAGAACAATCTTTGTCAAAATTTTATTTCTATTGAAATTTTGTCAATTTTTATTTCTTATTGAAATTGTTGTCAAAATTTTATTCTATAGAAATTTTGTCAAAATTGTTATTTATATGAAAATTTTTCTTCAAAATTTATTTATATAGAAAAATTTTTGTCAAATTTTATTTCTATAGAAAATTTTGTCAAAATTTTATTTCTATAGAAAATTGTCAAAATTTTCTTTATAGAAATTTTGTCAAAATTTTATTTCTATAGAAAATTTTGTCAATTTTAATAGAAATTTTGTCAAAATTTTATTTCATAAAATTTTGTCAATTTTAATTCTATAGAAATTTGTCAAAATTTTATTCTATGAAATTTTCAGAAAATTTCAAAATTTATTCTATAGAAAATTTTTGCAAAATTTTATTTCTATAGAAAATTTTGCAAACATTTTATTTCTATAGAAAATTTTGTCAAAATTTTATTCTATAGAAAATTTTGTCAAAATTTTATTTCTATAGAAAATTTTGTCAAAATTTTATTTTATAGAAAATTTTGTCAAAATTTTATTTCTATAGAAAATTTTGTCAAAATTTATTTCTATAGAAAATTTTGTCAAAATTTATTTCTATAGAAAATTTTGTCAACATTTTTATTTCTATAGAAAATTTTGTCAAAATTTTATTTCTATAGAAAATTTTGTCAAAATTTTATTTTTTATAGAATTATTGTCAAAATTTTATTTATAGTAGAATTTTGTCAAAATTTTATTTTTATAGAAAATTTTGTCAAATTTTATATATAGAAATTTTGTCAAAATTTTATTTATATAGAAAATTTTGTCAAAATTGTATTTCTATACAAAATTTTGTCAAAATTTTATTTCTATAGAAAATTTTGTCAAAATTTTATTTCTATTGAAATTGTTGTCATTTGTTTTCTATGAATTGAATATTGTATTTCTATTGAAATTGTTGTCAAATTGTTTTCTATAGAAATTTTTGTTATTTTATTAGAAAAATTTTTTAAATGTTTATTATATAGAAATTTTGTCAAAATTTTATTTCTATAGAAAATTTTGTCAAAATTTTATTTCTAAAGAAAATATTGTCAAAATTTGTCACCAATTTATTTCTATAGAAAATTTGTCAAAATTTTATATCGATAGAAAATTGTTAATTCAAATTCATTTCAATAGGAATTGTGCAAAATGTTATTTCCATGAGGAAAATTTGTGGTGTCAATTTTTATTCTATTAGAAATTTTGTCAACATTTTATTTCTATAGGAAAACATTTATTTTACAGAAAGTTGTGTCAAAATGTGTATGTCTAAGAAATGTTTGACAAAATTTTATATCTATAGAAATTTTGTGGAAAAGTTTACTTCAATAGAAAACTTATGGAAGTATCTCTTTGCAAAATCCTACCAACATCAAGAATTCTACCAATCTACAAAACAGTCTAAGAATCTAGATTTTTGTAAATTATACCATTTTTTGGTTGCCAATCGGCTCAGGGGCGGCTCTTAGCATTATTGCTGAGGACAATCACTTTTGCAATGGCCAAAAATATCTGAAAACAACTAACGTTTCTGTTGTTATTACTGAATTTTTCCTTTGGTGTATATAAAACCATGTAAGACGATATATCCATAATGTAGCTTTGATATATCTATTTGTCAAAATTTGCTATAAAATAATAACTCTTTGAAATATCTACACTCATAGAAAACAGTCTACTGAAAACAGCAGTCGGTGTTTGCTGTTATATTTTTGCACTTCATGGTCTACCGAACAACAATTCGTAAAATCTTAAGGTTTTAAAATGTTACCAATTTTTTCAAAATGTTACCAACTATTTCCAAAAATAGTTCTTTTACTTTCCAAGAAAAATTAAATTTCTTTTTGGATCGAGGGATGGTGCAAAATTGGCAGAGGAGCGATAAATTTAACATGGGCTTTTCACCATTTCAACAGCCTGCACTGAATTTGCATTCGCTTCTTAAGCGTGTGATCCGAATTTAGTGTTTTAGTTGTGAATGAAAAATTATGGTGATATTTTGCCAAATTAATCATTTTTATAATGTTTTATGATTCGTAACGCTTGTCTGAAACGTTTTACCTAAGATATTTTCAAGAATTCGTAATTTTTCTAGAATGGAATTAGAATTTTTTTTTAGAAAAAAATAGTCAATTTGCACCTTTTTATTATGAGATGATGAGTTCTTAATGCTAGCCCTAATACAGAAAGTATGCCGTTAATAGTGAAAAGCAAATATTTAATGAATTTTTGCATAACCAAATCAGGCGATAGTCTCTCCAATTTCATATAGTTGGAAAACAATTCATCTTAAATATATTATCTATATTATTACAAAATATTGATACAGAATATACAAAGTTTATTGCTACATCAACAAAGATTTGTAGTTATAGAATGAAAAATGTTAGCTATTTCAGAAGCCAATATTTGTTGCTATTTCTGCCGAGAAAAAATTGTCCCCTTTAAAATAAAAAAATCATATTGAATATAAAATTTTGGAAATATTACTTAGTGGCAGTTTTTCTATGAAATCATAAAAATGGTTTCAAGAAATTATCTACAAATTTAGAAAAATATTCCTCAAATTGTTTTTTTCTTTTTTTTTCATATTAAGATTATTAATTATAATATTATTAATATCCAGAATACAAAAACTTCATTATACCTCCGGAAGAGGAGTAGAGGAGTGGACTATGATATGAATGTGGATGATGCC
Organism: Haematobia irritans; assembly: GCA_003123925.1. NCBI lineage: Eukaryota > Metazoa > Arthropoda > Insecta > Diptera > Muscidae > Haematobia > Haematobia irritans. Next base: position 53,776 of record PGFW01059376.1, on the reverse strand, counting down.
ATGATCAACAATTTTGTCAACATTTCAGAAGGCACCATAGTTCCGTAGAGATGATGGAGCTGATAGAAGTCCTACAATGGTTATGAAGACATGAAGCAAGTGTGGTTCTATGCGAACTTGATGTTATATCATGTACTCGGTACTCAATGGGTTAATACAGTAGTTAAGTTTGTTTAAGCAGCATTTTGCCATTGCTGAAACATCAAACAATTTTATAGTAAAAACATAATAATAATGATTGATGTTTGAGCAAACGAGACTGCTGTCCCTTTTTCAATGGCCTAAAATATCTGAAACAACTAACTTTTCTGTTGTTATTACTGACTTTTTTCTTTGAGTATATAAAAACCATGTAAACGATATTAAACAAAAAAAAATTGCTAGAAGACACAGTCGAAAAAAATGCTAAAACAGTGTGCTGCCAAAGGAAAAGCTGTTACAGTTTCCCGAATTAAATTTGGTCAAAATTTTCTATAGAAATAAAATTTTGACATAATTTTCTATAAAAAACAAAATATTTTGACAAAATTTTTTATAGAAAAATATTTTGACAAAATTTTCTATAGAAAAAAAAATGTTGACCAAAATTTTCTAATGAAAACAAAAATTTGGCAAAATTATCTGGAGAAATAAAATTTTGACAAAATTTTCTATAGAAGTAAAATATTGACAAAATTTTCTATAGAAATAAAATTTTGACAAAATTTTCTATAGAAATAAATTTTGACAAAATTTTCTATAGAAGTAAAATTTTGACAGAATTTTCTATAGAAATAAAATTTTGACAAAATTTTCTATAAAAAAAATGTTGACAAAATTTTCTATAGAAATAAAATTTTGGCAATATTTTCTATAGAAATAAAATTTTGACAAAATTTTCTATAGAAATAAAATTTTGACAATATTTTCTATAGAAATAAAATTTTGACAAAATTTTCTATAGAAATAAAAATTTGAGAACAATCCCAACAAAAAAGTAAATTTTTGACGAAATTGTCTATAGAAATAAAATTTTGACAAAATTTTCTATAGAAATAAAATTTTGCCTTGGCTAATCTATTTTCCTGGAATTTATAACAATATGGCTGACGTGTGCCCCATCTGTATTAAGGGACCAGCGGACGCACTTCAGTGTTCGCTTACCACTTAAACCTACTCGACTCCAAACAGACCACCTCATCCTCTTCAAATTGTTCCTCGATCTGGAAAAAGGTCAACAATTTCCCAGCACACAAATGGACAGTTAAAGCATCACACTATTACCAAAACAAAAGG
>PGFW01059374.1:7607-22838 GCA_003123925.1 Haematobia irritans | reverse complement strand
CTATAATTATGAAACCAATATGCTAATGTAATTAGAGGGCCAATTTCAAACGAGACCAAGTTGAAATTTTATTCCACCATAGGATCCAAAAGTAAAATCTTGGAGACCGATATAAACCAATTTTACAACGAATTGCTTAGAGAGCATATGCTGACATCACGTTTACCAAAATCTTCAATAAGAGCAGATTGAAATTTGCTCCTTCCAGAGGATTCGCCCGGAAGTCAAATCTGTGGATCGCGTTTTGTCAAAATTGCTCATTTCTTATTAGAAAATTGTGGTGGTTAAAATTTTATTTCTAATAGAAATCTTTTTCAAAATTTATTTCTGATAGAAAATTTTGTCAAAATTTTATTTTCTATAGAAAATTTTATTTCTATAGAAGATTTTGTCAAAATTATTTCTATAGAAAGATTTTGTCAAATTTTGTCTATAGAAAACTTCATCAAAATTTTGTCTCTATAGAAAATGTTGCAAAATATTTTTATAATTTTTTCTAGAAAATTTGTCAAATTTTATTTCGTAGTTAGAAAATTTTGTCAAATTTATTTCTATTAGAATTACAAAATTTTTCTTATAATTTTAATTTTATTTCTATAGAAAATTTTGTAAATGGTTTATTTCTATAGAAAATGTCAAATTTTACCTTTATAGCAAAATTTTTGTCAACATTTTATTTCCTATAGAAAATTTTGTCAAAATTTTTTTCTATAGAAAATTTTTCAAAATTTTATTTCTATACTTGAAAAATTTTGTCAAAATATTTATTCTATAGAAATATTCAATCAAAATTTTATTTCTTATAGAAAACTTTCATCAAAATTTCTGTCTCTATAGAAAATGTTGTCAAAATTGTATTTCCTATAGAAAATTTTGTCAAAATTATTTCTAAAAAATTTTTATAATCTATAGAAAATTTTGTCAAACATTATATTTGTCCAAAATTTTATCCTATAGAAAATTTTGTCAAAATTTTATTCTATTTAGGAAAATTTTGTCAAATTATTTCCTTGAATTTGAATTATTCTATTAGAAAATTTTGGTCAAAATTTTATTTCTATAGAAAATTTTGTCAAAATTTTCATTATCTATAGAAAATTTTGTCTCAAAATTTTATTTCTATAGAAAATTGTTGTCAAATTTTATTTCTATAGAAAATTTTTCAAAATTTTACTTCTATAAGTCAATTTATATAAATGATATTCTTAGAATTTTCAAAATTATATTTGTCCAAATTTATTTATCTTAGAAAATTTAATCAAAAAATTTTCTCTATAAAATTGCAAAATTATATGACATTTTGTCAAAATTTTATTATACCCTTCACCACTACTGTGTACAGGGTTAATAAGTTTTGTGCATTTGTACTGCTAACGCCAAGAAGAAAAGTCTGAGACCCATTCGTATAGTATACGATCGTCTTAGAATTTAAATTCGGATCGATTTAGCGATGTCCGTCTGACTCTGTCTGTCTGTACTGTCTGTCTGTCCGTCTGTCTGCTCTGTTGATGTATTTTTAGTGTGCAAAGCTGTACAGCTCGCAGTTTCTAGTTCCCGATTGCTCCTTAAAATTTGGTACAGGCGTCCAAACGAACAACTGTTTCGCGCCTCAAACGACGATCCCTATTGATTTTTGGAAAAAATCGTTCAGATTTAGATATCAGCTGCCATATATATTTTTCACGCATCTGTCATAATTGGCGTGTATATCAACCGATCTCCCTCAAATTCCGCTACATCGAATATTTTTATTGAGTCTTCGAAAACTTGGCAAAATATCAGCCCAAATCGCTCAGATTTAGATATACTCCCATATAGAGCTTTCACCCCGATTTACACTCATTTGCCCACCAGAGTCCAATTTTTTGCCTCCATTTTAGTTGCCAATTTATGCATCAGCGGGAAGTAGAACTAGAATTAGCATTGTAAAGCTATGCGTGTCAAAATTTGGGTTGAAAATTCGCGTTCAGATTTAGATTCATAGCTCCCAATATATAGCTTTCGCCCGATTTACACCATTATGACCACAGAGGCCAATATGGTTGCCTCCGATTTAGTGAAATTTGCACAGGAGTAGAATTAGCATTGTAGCTATGCGTGCCAAATTTGGTTGAAATCGCGTTCAGATTTAATATAGAATCCCATTTATATAGCTTTCGCCCCGATTTACACTCATAGACCACAGCAAAGCGCCAATTTTTGCTCGATTTAGTTGAAATTTTGCACAGGGAGTACGAATTAGCCATTGTAGCTATACGTGCCAAATTTGGTTGAAATTGGTTCAGATTTAGATATTAGCTCCCATATATAGCTTTTAGCCCGCTTTACACTCATCATGACCATTTAAGAGGCAATTTTTTAACTCCTGATTTAGTTGGAAATTTTGCAACAAAGGGCGTGACATTACCATTGCTTTGCTATTGCTGCCCAAATTTGTTGCCAAATCGCGTTCAGATTTTAGATATAAGCTCCCATATAGTAATGTCTTTCGGATTTCGACAAAAATTGGTCAAAATTACCACAACATTTCCAGTTAATCGCCATCTGTTTTATTTCGAAAAGTTGTAAATAAATTACTCTATGTTTCCTTAACTTCATAATGCATATATATCGAGCGATAAATCATAAATAAAACTTTTGCGAAGTTTTTCTTAAAATTGCCCAGATTTAAATGTTTCTCATATTTTTTTACAACATGTGTTCCACCCTAGTGCCATTCAGCCGACTTAAATTTTGAAGGTCTTATAGATTTCTGTAGAAGTCTATCAAATTCTGTCAGAATCGACGTGCATATTTAAATATGTATTTGGACAAAACCTTTATATATAGCCCCCAACACATTTGACGGATGTGATATGGCTATCGAAAAATTCATAGATCTACAAAGTGGGCAGGCGATAATAGAGTCGGCCCCGCCCGACTTTAGAACTTTCCTTATAACTCCGTTTTTATAGACAATTTTGTCAAAAATTTATGTCTAATGAAAAATTTTCGTCAAAATTTTATTTCTATCATTTTTTTTTTTAATTTTATTATCTATTTGAAATTTTTGTCTAAATTTTATTTCTATTGCAAAATTTTATCAAAATTTCATTTCTTATATCAAATTTTTTGTTGCTATTTTCTTCTTTTTATTCAATGTACCCTAATCCCACCAATACGCGTTTTAAGGAATTACAAAATACTTGAAGGCTCAAATCTTGAGCTATGAGGTAAATATCAAGTAATATAATATTTTTTGTCAGCTTTACACCTTCATTTGGGCAAGTGCATAATGTTGACAATAAAATGCATTTGTCCAAAACTGATTTTATCACCTTCAAATGAACATACATACCATGATGACAATAAAATCATCAGTCACCATAGCTAAAGTATCATTTACACAAGATCACTGCAGAAGGGCAGACACCAGTCTCGAGGTCAATCTAAAAGAAATCTTATTTGGAATATATGGAGCGTCATGTACTAGAACATGTTATGAGGTTATGCTTCAGAGATTTTTCGAAAATCGTAATGAACAAAAACTGGGTCATAATCAGCTAGAGATGACTATAAATTGTTAGATGTTACAATGGCTGGACATTAGATTCATTCTAGCCTTTCATCAGTAAAGATTCATCGAAACGAGAACGTATACAGATCACCAATATCCATGATGAAAATTATATTCGTATGTGTTTTTATAACAATAGTGACGGCTTCGCGAAACCATCATCATTTTATTGGATTAAAAACGGATACAGGATTGGGACATTTAAAAGATAACAATGGATTCCATACAATAATTCACAATGAAGAAATTACCTCAACCAATGGCAATGGTCAACATCTAACAAATTCTGGAGATCTTTCAAATGCATTGCATCCGTCATACGCTCATGATTCTAGTGCCGATTCGTTATCTGAAGTTACTGCAGATTTAAATCGCCTTCCAGAACCAGTTACAGATACTCCTGAAGTTGAAATGGCAAGACAAGCTCATTTTGAGGCCTATAGGGAAGCAGCTTTAATGGCTGCTATTGCTCCCGATACTGATGAATCTTCGAATAGCGATTCTGGGGCAAATAATTTCAAGTTAGACCAAGTCGATGAGTTGCAACAAAACACTCGTGAGCTATTGTTGAATAAACAAACGACGAGGAATCAATTGCCAGATCAATCAGATCGTAGCAGATCATCGGATTTAGAAAGAATTTCTCATGATTTGGGACATCAGCAGCAGAGGCAATTGATAACCACCTACATTTTAACTGCTAAAGCAGAGGCTCATGCTTTATCATCTACCCCACATTTGAGTGTTGGACTTTTGGATAGGCTAGACCCAGGAAGTAATAGACGCAATTTAATAAGGAATGAGTTAGGAAATGATAATGGAAACGGACATGGTAATAGAAACGGAAATGGACATAGTAATGGGAAAGAGAATGATAATGACAATGGTATTAGTAATGAACAAAATAATGGCAACGGCAATGGGTATGGTAGTGGATATGGTAATGGATATAGTAGCGGATACAGTAATGGATATGGTAACAGAAATAGTAATGGGAATGGAAATGGACATGGTAGCGATGACGGAACATGGACCATAGGCGAACCAAACACACGGAACATGCCGGAACGTAACGGACTTGCAAACGGAATATAGCAAAGGGTTTAATAAAACGGACATGCCAACGTTACATTGTCGCCGGCAATGGAAACGGACACTGCCAAACGAAAATCGACTTCAGGCAACGGAAATACAGGGCGTAAACGGAACACGGACTATGGTAAACCAAAATGGATACTGAGTCAACGGAATGAAATGGTCACAATTGAAAAGGGATATGGATAAAAATGGCCATGATAGACGACATGGAAACCTTGATAAGCAATAATGATATTACACAAAAGCCCCCCCCTTGCCAGTGGACAATCGTTAATGAAAACGGAACATCGCAGATGCTAATGGAAACGGACTTATGCGAAGCACGGTAGATGCGACAATGGTAATATCGAATACTATATGACAAGCCATGTCGAGCTGGTAATGACCATAATGAAACAGTACATGGACCATCATAACAACCAAATTTATGATGTAATGGCATAAATCGGGTATGGAATTACAATAATCATGTGGCAATAAAAACATGATCAACAAGAAATGCTCTCTTGGATGAATCCAATCGGATACTACCTATTACACAGTTGATACTCCGATACACATTACCGTTGTCATCTTTCCCAACACCAGCGACCGTTTTGACTTACCATATCCACGTATATGATCCATACGTTTGGGCGGGTAAATGGAAGAACATTGCATTATCAAAAAAGTTTCACCGTATAGAACTCATACGTATAAAACAGGACATATCTTAAGCATTTATGGCTACTGCCCAACATTTAGAAGGATGTTTTGTCTCGGTTTTTTCAGGAATGACAATAAATTAAATCTTTATAAATGAAAAGTATATTTGCTGTACTCATTGTTTGTGTTGTTCATGCCCACAATGTAAAATATTTTATATATAAATGTTAATGTTATTACATGTTTTAGTGCTCCAGAATACTTTAAAAGCATCGAAACATTTAGGAAAAATGCCCTGGGAAATTTCTATTCGAAAAATTGCCACCAAAAAGCATGTAGATAGTAATAAAATGTTGCCAAATTATTTTTTACCGTCTACGCATAGCACCATGCTCTTGTAGCCATAGTGATTGCGCAAAAAACTTTCATGTACATTTCCACTTTTTGATATAAGCTTCCCCCTCACAGTGACGATGTGTGTAGCGTCACTTTACGATTCGATGGTAGGCGATGAGATAGCCGTCATTGTCATTTTGGTCCGATCGATTGGACCAAAAATCGTCCAAAAAATTTATAATTTTTAAATTTAGTCTCCGATGGCGGACCAAAACGGAGTAATGTTGTGTCTATTTATCATAAATTCGTAGTCAAAATTACAATTTCTTCTAGTAATCTTATTTTATACCCTGCTCCACACTGTGCGGAACAGGTATTATAAGTTAGTGTATATGTTTGCAACACCAGAATGAGACGAGATAGAACACATGGAGTCTTGGCACAAATGCTAGGGTGGCTCTTGAGTCGATATAGCGAAGTCGTCTATCCGGTCTGTCCGTGAACACATTTTTGTAATCAAAGTCTAGGTCGCAGTTTTAGTCCAATCGACTTCAAATTCTGGCAGCAAGTATGTGTTTATGGCGACAGAATAGATCCCTATTGATTTTGGAAGAAATCGGTTCAGATATTATAATATATATATATAATATATATACTATATATATATATATATATATATATATATATAGTATTATATATATTATAATATATATATAATATATATATATATATATATATACTATAATATATTAGTTATATAGTATACATATAGTATACTATATGTTATGATTATACTATACTTTCGCCCCGATCATGGAACTTATATGCCCCAGATAGCCAGAGTTTACGCCTAATGTACTTAAAAATTTTTGCAACAAGTAAGAACAATTATTACGTAATAGTCAAGTGTGCCAAAATTTTATTGAAATCGGGCTTCAGATTTTAAATTTTTAATAGCTCCCATTATATAGCTTTCGGGCGAGTTTTACGCTCATAATGACCACAGGAGGCAATTTTGCTCCGATTTAGTTGAAAATTTGACAGGCGAGCTAGAATTAGCATTTAGCTATGCGTTGCGTTTGAACGTTCAGATGTTAGATATAGCTCCCATTATATGTTTTCTGATTTCGACAAACAATAGTCAAATTATTAACCAACATTTTCCTTGTTCAAATCGCCACTGCTTAGTCGACAAGTTGTACAAATGACTAATTTTCCGTAAACTTCTTAATCATATCTATCGAGCGAGAAATCATAAATAAACTTTTGGCGACAGTTCTCCTTAAATTTCTTCAGAATTTTAAATGTTTTCCATTACTTTTTATACCCTCCACCAGAGGTCATGGGCGTATATTAACGTTTAGTCATTCCGTTTGCTAACTCACATCGAAATAGTTGCTCTAAGACCCCACCTGCAACAGCTATTATAGCTATATATTATATTCTGTGGTCAGTGGTTGAAATTCTGAGTCGATCCTGGAGCATGTCCCTCCGTACTGTTGAAATCACGCTAACTTCCGAACGAAAACAAGCTATCGACTTGAACTTGGACAAGTAGTTTGTTATTGATGTTAGGTCGGATTGATAGTTGCCAAATCGGGCCATACGGTCCACTTTTTACGTTCTATAGCCCCATAACTAAACGGACCCCCAAATCATTTGGGTTGCGATTGCTCTAAGAGAAGCAACAATTTTTCATCCGAATCCGGCTGAAATTTGTACCATGTTGTTAGTAATATGGTCCTCTAAACAAACCATGCGATAAATGATTAGCCACACCCCAAGTAATTCGATTTGGCGGATCGACTGTCTTTCGTAGAAGTTTCTACCCAATCCATTGGCTGGAGGACATAAGAATTCGGCCTGGTCCAGAACTTACGCGTAGTATACACTTTTTTTACTTAGACATTGTTTCCACCCTAGTGCATAAGCCGACCTTAAATTTGGTCTCTAGTCTATATGATTTTGTTACTTGTTCTTTGAAATTCATTATGTCCATTCTCACAGAGCTCTGCATGCCTCAACGCTCGTCTGTTGTTGAGATTTGAAAAGCTTTTTGTATGCCTCGTTTTACGTATCTAGATGAGTCATCATGTTTTCCAAGAAATATTACAACTTAACGCGTCTATTTACTTCATGGTGAACCAACACTAAACTACTAAGGCCGACAACTTATTTGTTCAGCAACGCGCCGACATATCATGATGCCTACGGGGTATGTGATGTTAATAGCCATAATTCAATTACGGAAGTAAATGAATTTGATAGAAAGTTGGTATCAAAAGTTAGAAGGGGAGACATCTGAAGCCAAACAATTCGAATACCAAAACGGGTAATGGCCACGTACCGCCTGTTTATTCTACCAGTGTTGCCTGCGACTGGGACAGTAGAAGTCCTAGAGTAACAACTTTAATCGCGTATAAATATTTCAATACCGGCTTAGGTATATTTTCATACCAATTTTGGTAATTTGTCAATGAATACCCGTATTGGTACTTCATGCTTTTGTGTACCGCACTGTACCGCGTTCGGCATTGATACATTGACCAATACGGATGGCTTAACCGATCATATACACGTACGTATTGATTTGCGACCGTCTTGGTAATAATTTTTGGATGGTGGTGCAGCTGCCTTGTCATACAAAGTTTGTTTGCTGTCAGATTTGGAAAGCTTTTTGTATGTCTTTTACGCATCTAATAGTCATCATCATGTTTTCCAAGAAATTATTCCAATTAACGGCGTCTATTCTATTTATGTGAAACAAACTAAATACTAAGGCGCACACACTTTAGTGTGTTAGCACACGGGCGACATATTCATATGCTCACGGTATGGTGATAGTTCAATACCATAATTAAATAACCGGATGTAAATGATTTGACTAAAAGTGGTGATCAAAATTTAGAAGAACATGAACCCAAATCAATTTAATACCACCAACGGCCGTAATGGCCACGTACCGCCTTTTTTCTACCATGTGTGCCTGCGCATGGACATTAGAAGTTTACGAGAATAACTTAATGGTATAAATGATTAATACGCTTAGTATTCATTTTTGAATACCATTTTGGTATTTTCATGAATACGTATGGTACTTTCTCATGACTTTGTGGGTACCGCCTGTACCGTTCGCACTTTGATATGCTACGCATACCGGGATTGGCTAACCAAGTCAAATAACGCTACGGTATTGATTTGAGACCGGTATGGGTCATAATTTTCTATGGGTGCAATCTCAAGTTGTTCTGAAAATCATCACGTTCACAAGAGATGAAGAATGCCGAGTTGTGTGTGTGTTTTTATTAACAAAGAAGACATAATAATGCTAAAACATTAACAGCGAAATCTTATTACTTAATCTATCTTCTTCAAAATTTAGTTGTTATTTATCATATCGAATAATATACTCTATCTCACTCTTTATATGTATTATTGTGAAAGATCATGTAGAACTCTATATTTGTTTATTATGGCTTGTCCTCGGGTGCGTGGGTGTCGTAATACATAATTCAGTATTTCGTAAAGTTATATACGTTGCATAATTCATGTCCTTTAAGCTAATTAAGAGTACTTAGAACCATTTTTGTTTTGTAAATTCTTTTTTAAATTTATACCTAAACAAGATATGTAGATGGGAAAATTGTTTGGGACACTGGTATTAGGAAAGTTAGCGGACACTTTTTTGTCTCGGCTTTGGTAGCGGCTAAACCCGAACATTTCTCCTGTCATACATTTTGGACTTATAGCTTATAGTGCTCAGATTGTACACCAAAGCATCCTCATAGACATTGCACCCTCTTAACTTCAAATAATTCTATATTCTCGGTTTACTCCCAGTCCTATATCGTTACCCCACAAATGCTTCCATGATTGTAATTCTTGTAATGGTGTGGTTAGGAATATGAATAGTCGGACCCCGCCGACTTCCTACTTTTACTTACTTGTTGCGTTAATAAATTAACCTTCAAAGCTAAATTGGTTTTAATGCTTACAAACAATTTTTGGCTTGTCGTATTGTTATTACTTAAGAATATTTTTAAAGATTCCCGAAGACAATTCAGGATCCCAAAAAAAAATCCCGCGATCCCGGAAATTCCTATATTGCCCGAAATCCCGAATACCCGTGGATCTCTATATAAAATTCGAGCCGATATTTGGTCAGCCCTATTTAGTCCAACCTGATATATCATTAGTCGGTTATGATTAATAAATACCCGGATGTAAATGAGTTTGGTATAAAGTGGTATCAAAGATTTGAAAGGTAACGTGAACCAATCACATTTCAATAACATATAACCGGTAATGTCCACCTACCGTCTTTTTTTTACCAGTGGATTGTAGCTCATATATTATATATATTTTTCTTATCATTTATCAGTAAACCTACACTTAGGATTGTGATCTTTAAGTATAGAGGAATCTTAACTATTCCGCTTGGACCAAGCATACAAGAAAATTTGTTTGTGTCGTGTAATGTCTTGGTCCATATTTTATATCTTTTTTGGACCATGTGTCAATCATTCTATACTCGAAGTGTACAGATAAGATTCGCTCGAATTCAGCTCCCTGTTTGTGGTCTTCTTACTTGCTCACGTTTTTCTTCTATAAGACCACGCACTCTCTTGTACGACATTTAAATTTACTTTTTAAATATTTCTCAATAATATTTGGTCCTGTTCTGATGAAGGAATTTTGGTCCGAATTTTGGAAAAAATTTGGTCCAAAATAAAGATTTGATCCTGTAACAACACTGGCATTGAGGATGCAAATGGAGCTTTGCACATGTTTTGCAGGTCGTGGTTCGTTTATGTTGCAGTTGTCGATTTTTAAAAAATTGGTTTTTCCGATAAGGTTCGTATTAAGTTTCAAAGTTTAATCGCCTAAAAATGTCATTTTTCGCGACTACTTTTCTTTAATAATTCATTCCCATGGAAAGACTGATACATATTATTAAAATTTCCCTTTGTGCTGCCTACTTCCCTCTCATGATTATGTTAATTAATAATTCTGCCTACTCAAACTTAGGCTATAATTTATCTAATGATTTTAGCTAAGCCTACTCGAATCGTTATCGTTATATTCCTCTCACTCTACTACGAAAAACAAACCCACCGAAGAAAATTGGTAAGGACGAAGATTAAATAAATATCTTGAACTAAATAGCTATTACAAACCATTTGACATCAGGCCGATTCACTAAAAATATATGTTAATATATTCAAAATAATGAAAATTTATTAGACAATAAACCTACGTTTTTTTTCACTTGTTCAAGAAAAATTTTTTACGTTTGACAGGAAAATTAACTGTGGGGTATTCAATATATTGCAAGAATGTCTTTAGTGACATACGTAATTGTCCAAGAGCATTTTGAATAAAAGTTACAAAATTGTGAAAGAAAGTTCTGGAACCTTATGTTGTGGAAGACACGACATTCTTAGTATCTATGCATCGTTCATTTTGGTCTGGAGTGGAGTTTATGTTTTTGTCCTCTCTGTTTTAGTTTAATTAACTAAATAAACAAGAAATATAAAGGAATCACTCCAAACATAATAATTCCAGGAACTAAAATAAAGTTACAGATTGGCTTAGTGTAAAATCAGGAGATTCACTTTTTTTTTGAGTGTATAAACCGAAACAGCTTTTTTTTACCCCGCATGTACTATCCAAGCTTTTGGAACCTAAGTACCACGACGCAGAAAAAGACTGTTTTTTCATATGTGTTGGATATTAAACATCTATATTCATGCTTTGGAACAACAAATTTTATCCAACACGCTATGTTTTTGAGTGCAAGCAGATAATGCCTCATAACTAGCATTAACACATCTGTCCAGCCCGGTGTTTGGGCACATTATATGTTAATATGTCTAGGTTAGAACCATATTATGTTGGGACATAAAATGTTGTGTAAAGTATAATGATTGCTTGGATGCAAACATATATTAATTTTAACTAATATGTCTACAAAACAGTGATTACAGTTCTGTCAAGAATCATCTTTGACATGCCAAACTATTTCAGAATCCAAAAAACAAAGAATTCGGAAAATATTAAATATTTTATTAATTGTTAATTCTGTGTACGTTATGTATACTTTGCAAAATACCATAAGTAAAATATTTATTTTTAAAATTTTCATTATATTTAATTTTGGACAAACATAATTGTTGATCCATTGTCAAAACACTTTTCTTGACAAACCTGTAATGTGTTTAGTAGTTGGAGGCGCGATAGTTTAAACAGGGAGGGCGATATGTGAATTACAGGTTGGGTTGGTTGTTGTCTCTTGTCCCTGTTACAACTCTAAATTTTATTTTCTTCCTTGGGGCAACAGATTGATCAGCTTATCTTCTTTGAGTCCTTACACAACTGTTCGGTCGGCGTTCGAATCCTCCCGTCCCGTCGCGCCCGCGACCCCGCGCCCGTCGGCGCGCCTCGGCTAAATTCCGTACGAGATTAAAATAAGAAAAATCCATACAATTGGCAATAATTTCTCCTTCCTACAATGTTTGTATTACAGAAAAGAAAGTGCCTAAGATACTAAGATCATCTCGTGGATTGAAAGAAGAAAGATGTGGGGAAATACAATGTGTGGCAGAACTAAAAATTTTCTGAGCATTGCAGGCTCGCGAGAAACCTGAGTTTGTTGAGACGCGCTATATTACCCTGTTTATTTTCAGTTAAGCTTCCCATCTATGATTGTTCAAATACTATAAATATAAGTAGAACTACAAATCTTGAGGCACGAATAGTGTTTTTGGGGTGGGGGGGGGGGGCGGGGGGGCGGGGCGGGGGGGGGGGTGGAGAAGTTTTGTGTTGTGTGAAGGGCGACTGAGTAATTATTGTGTGGGGGGGTGCAGAAAGGTGGCTTGTGCCCGAAGAAACAGTGTGAGGCGGTTAGTTGAGCGGTTCGGCCAACATGAATGAGGGAGGAGCTGGATGTGCTTGTTTTGGGAGGAAAGGGGACGGATGGAGCGAGGTGTAGTTGAAGGTGTGGCGGAGGTGGGCGATGGAAGAAGTGAAGCAGAGAGAGTGGTGTTGGGTGTGGGAGTGCTGGTGAGTACGCTGAGCGCCGAGACAGTGAGTATGGTGGTGGGGGGGCCGCGGGTAGGGAGGGGCCGAGAGTGATGCGTTTCATAGAGGCGAGTGGGGGAGTGTATGATAGCTGTGTGGTGAGTAGGGGAGTGAAAGGGGACAGTAGTATAACGGGATGTGGGGTTGTGTGGGGGGGGGGGCCTGGCAATAGTGAGCGCGCAAAGAATGTGTAGTGGGGTAGTGTTGAGAGGGGGGGCAGAAATGGAGTGTTTGTGGTGGGGGTGGGGGGGGGGGAGGTGAATGTTGTACGAGAGGGGGGGGGGGGAGGGAGTGTTTGTGTTGTGGGTGAGCGGTGGTGAGGGGGTTTAGATTGGATTGGAAATTACGAGGCATGGTGATGTGGGCGGTGAGTTTGAGAGGAAGTATAAAGAGGCTGATTAGAGGAGAGGCAAGACAGGCCGAGCTAGCGGCGAAAAGGGATTACTGTTATAACAGGGGAATTTTCTATGAGCTGTTAATCGGCGGGGGTGAAGACACGTCGGATGGTCTAGGGCTGCATAACGAGAGCATATCCTGTCTTTTGGCCGGGCGTGTAGCTATGAAGCCTGCGTCACGACGGTGTGGGGGGGTAGGGAGTGCGAGGGCGGGCCGGTAGAAGCTAGTGGGAGCTGAGATATTCCTGGGATGGACGAGCTTGAAGATCGGATAGGAATAGGTAGAATAGACTTCACAAAAACAAAACGACATGAGACTTATGCAACCATTCCTAGTTACTTATCTGGCTCGTCCACATTTTTTAGTTATTTTTTTGCATTCCTGTTGTTATCATAACAGAAGGACACTGTTGTTAAGATAACAAGGATGGCCCGTGCGACTATAACGGAGAATGGTCTTACACACTAAGCTAATATATTGTCTTATTCAGATTTTTAATAAAGCCGGAACGTATACAAGTGATTTTATGACAGTGCATACTTACTTCACAAATAGCACCTCCGAAGTAACAGCAACTTAAACGATGATCCGAAATATTAATGAATTCCGCGGTTTTTAAAATAGAAATTTTCGCACGTGAATTGTGAATATAAATGCAAATATTCTTTTAAACAACTTGAAATTCTCAATTTGAAGCAAGCCGAAAGAGACACCACAGCACATACAATTCCATTGCAAAAATGATAACAATGTACTTATGTAGTATGGAGAGGAGAGCTGAGCTGAGCGCGAGATTTTTGTTATTTGACAGCGACCAGCTGATTATTTGCAAAACATATACATTCATTTCCGCAAGCCATATTAGCCATGTTTTATTCTATTCTACATCGTTATGTTGTAAGGGGAAACTGTAATAAACCTTCGGTAATATGCGTATAATATAAAGATTTTCTTCTCATTTGATAGCTCATATGAACCGTATGTCCTACAAGAAAATCTGAATAGTTTTGGGAGCAAAATTATTTATCATAGATAGAAAATTTGGTAACTTTTTTTATTTCTATAGAAAAATTTTGTCAACTTTTATTTCTAATAGTAACATTTTGTTCAAATTTTTAACTTTTAGATAGAATTCATATTGTTGTTTTTTGTTTTGTCTCAGCTTAAAACATAGCATTGACTAAAGAGTACAAGTGTAGGCTAACCAACAGAGGAAAAGAATGTTTGTCAAATTTATTTTGGCAAACCTATAAGACTGCAAGATGGTTGGATGTACCACTGTTTCGGAATTTCCCACATTCTCATGCAGCATCCTCGTACACTGCAGCAAAAACTATCAACCAAGGTTATCAATGAACTGAATCAATTCGGGTACTCACCAAGTAACTCACTTGGAACCTCGAAGTTTGTGTGACGTTTGATAGCCTGATCCATCTTTGGTCAACATGCGGAAGTGGTAAGCTAAGAAGTGGGGGAGGCAGAATAACAAGCTCTAAGGCATGGCTGGTAGACACCTGGGGAAGGATAAAGAGAAGTATACAAAGACTACGAGGTCTAGTGGTCTGTCGCCTTATGATTATCAGCCTCTGTTTGGACTCCAGATATTAAGCGAATACCAATGGAGAAATTCCAGACGGTGCAAAAATACTCCGGCTGCACTGCGCGGATGTGGACGCCACCGGCGCGCGCCGGAACTCGGGGGATTGCACTAAGACCCGCGAGCGGACAAGCTCCATGGCCTATGTCGACCAAAATGCGTATTGCTGGTGAGGCAAACATGTACCGGACTCCTCCGACCCAAGACAGCAGCACCTGATAAAGTTAGAGGAGGTATAACACCACCCAACACACGCACCCTAAGGGTAGGGCACGGACCGAGAGGGGTAGAACCATTCGTTTGATTTTAGGAAGGATCCTTACAAGCCAATAGAACGATGTGGATACGCGAAATGACAGCTGATGAGGGAATAGCGACGGCATTGAGTGCAGTGCACACGGAGCGGTTTCAAGCATGCAGATCAACTCCTATCCAGTGCGTGTTTGACTGGGCGTAGGCCAGCAACCGATAACGAAGATGAGAGAACGGCGTTACCGTAGAGAAACCAGGTCGGTGCTATGCC
>PGFW01059362.1:16185-26263 GCA_003123925.1 Haematobia irritans | reverse complement strand
ACATATTAAAGTCAATGAATTGAATTGCATTCAGAATTTAGATGAGTGCCAATGATATTGGATGTTCGGAAATTATATACTGTGAGTGCTACACAGCGACAGATGTTTCTTTGGAATTTTTATTCAGATTTTTCTGTACATGCCTATTCAACTAATCTGTGCTTTACAGTTTCTACAATGAAGGAGATAATCTTACGAATTACCTGTTTAGGTTATTGCTATATTCATTATAAGATTTCCCTTTATACTGCACAAGATTGTTCAGAGAACACCGACTACTTAGATAAGCCAATCAATTCGATAGGTTTCATGACCGAAAAATCTGTTCAAATGGTATTTGAATAAATTTGCTAGAATCTATTTATGCTCAAATATCAAAAATATATTCAAACATAATTTTGAAATATACGGTAAATCAACAAAAGAATTTAATTAAAACACAAAATTTGTCAAGTGTTCTATTAAATAGACCTGAATTTTATAATGCTGTTTAAACAAATAAAAAAAAAAAAAAAAAAAAAAAAACAAGATTAATAATAAAATGAAAGAAGATAAAATACACAAAACATTTGCGAATTTGCAATTTAAATGAAAAGAAGTGCCTTACAAATAGATTTATTTTAATGATTTCAACTTGGGCCAATATATGCAATTAACCTTTCATTACCGAAACTGAAGCTACTTTCAGAAAAAATGTATTTTTTATAACCTCCACTATAGAAATAGTGTGTTCGCTTTGTAAACAGAAATTTTGGCCTCAAAACCGACATATATTATATACATTATCGGATCGTCGCAAAATTTTCGATCATCTCCGATTCCGTCCCGTCTGTTCAAATCACACTAAGTCCCGGACGCATCGACTAGAATATGACACACAGTAATTGTTATTAATGTAAGTCGAACTTTATTGTAATCACCGGTTGCCACTCAGCCAAAAATAAGATACCAAAATATTAAAAAAATTTCAAAAAAAAAAAAAAAAATAAACAAAAAAAATATTTTGCCAAAATTTATTTCTATAGAAAAATTTCTTAAAATTTTTCCATTTCTATTAAAAAATGTTCTAAATTCCATTTCCGTTTAGAAAATTTGTCAAAATTTTTTTACATAGAAATCTTGTTTCACAATTTAATTTTTGTAGAAATTTTGTAAAAATATTCATTCTGTTAGAAAAATTTCTTTAATAAAAAATTTTCGTCAAAATCTTATATTATTAACAAAATTTTTATCAAAATTGCATTTCGTATAGAAAATTTTGTAAAAATTTTCATTTTATAGGAAAATTTTATCAACATTTATTTCCTACCAGAAAATTTTGCTAATATTTTTATTTCTATAGGAAACTTTGCGGGGTAAAATTTTATTTCAAAAACAAATAAAAAAAAAAATTGTTCGAACATTTCATTTTCAGGGAAAGTTTTACATTATAGAAAATTTATACATTGTTTATAGAAAATTTTGTCAAAATTGTTTCTATAGAAAATATGGTCAAAATTTTGTTTCTATAGAAAATTTTATCAATTCTTATTTGTACAAAGAAAATTTTGTAAGCATTTTATGTTAAGAAAATTTTGTCGAAATTTCATTTCTAGGTTAGGTTTAGGGGCAGCCGCATGTATCAGGCTCACTTAGGACTATTGCAGTTCGATTTGTGATACCACATTTGGTGAACTTCTCTCTTATTCACAGAGGAGCTGCCCGATTCCATGTTAAGCTCAAATGACAAGGGACTTCCATTTTTTATAGCCCGAGTCCCGAAGCGGCGTCCACATTGCACTGAAAACCCATCTTAGGAAGCTTTGAAACCCTCAGAAATTCACCAGCATTACTGAGGTGGGCGGATAAACCATCGCTGCAAAAAACTTTTTGAGGTGTTCGATCAAAGCAGGAATCGAACCCACGCCCGTTGTGTTATACAAGGCAGGGCATGCTAACAATTGCACCACGTGGCTCCCATGCGAATTTCTAAGGGAAATAAATATTAAAACACATCAATAATCGATTGTTTCTATGCACAACAAAAACAATTTTCTATTCGATCACATATTAAGGATCAATTAATTGTTTAATTTGAATATGTCTTCAATCACAGAAATGATAGTATCAATTATAAAAAGTAATGACGGTCAATTAAAAAGTAATTGACCAATTTAAAAAAAAAATAATTGATTATACTATTATTTTTGTGATTGATTTTTGTTTCAATTTAAAAAAATTTGTGAATCAAGTAAATTTTTAATTGAATATTTTTTAAAGACTCAATTAAAATTTTAATTGGAAACAGTTTCGTGAAATTTTTTTGTGTGTCAGCTCAAGATCGAACAATATAAATAATCAGCTATAATCATAAAATAAGTCAACAATACTCGAAAAATACGTCAAAAATAACATTCGTATAAAATTTTTGTCAAATTTTATTCCTATAGACAATTTTGTATAATTTTTTTTTTAAATTTGCATATCTATAGCCAAATTTTTATCAAAATTTTGTTTCTATAGAAATATATTATGATTAAAAAAAAAAAATTATAAGTTAATTAAGTTTATTTCCTATAGATAAATTTTGGTGTCAAAAATTTTTCGCTTCGTAGTATAAAATTTTGTAAGAAATTTTAATTTTCTAAATAAAAAAAAATTTGTCCAAAAATTCCATTTTTATAAAAATTTTTGTCAAAATTTCATTTTCTATGGAAAATTTTTGTCAAAATTTTATTCCATAAAAAATTTTCGTCAAAAAATTTCATTTCTATCGAAAATTGTGTAAAAAATTCATTATCTATCAAAATGTTGTTGAATGTTTATTAAATAGAAAAATTATGTCAAAATTTTAACTTCTATAGAAAAAATTTGTCAAATTTCATTTCTGATAGAAAATTTTGTCAAATTTCATTACATAAACAATTTCTATAGCAAATTTTCTATATAGAATTTTCTATTAGAAAAATTTTTGTAAAAATGGTTCTGTTAGTAAAAGTTTATTTCTATAGATAAGAATTTAGCAATATTTCAGTTATTTATTAAATTTTGTAAAAATTTCATTTCTATAGAAAAATTTGGTCAAAAATCCATTTTATAGAAAATTTTCAAAATTTCCTTTCTATTGGAGAATTTTTGTCAAAAATATCATTTCTTATGGGAAAAAATTTTGTCAAAATTTTCATTTTTTTCGAAAAATGTGTAAAAAATTCATTTATATCGAAAATTTTGTTTGAAATTTTATTTAATAGAAAATGTTGATCAAAATATTCTAACTTCCTATTAGAAAAATTTGGTCAAAATTTTTCATTTCTGTACGAAAATTTTCCTGTCAAAATTTCATGTCTACATAACTCAATTTTCTATATTAGAATGTTCTATAGAAATTTTGCTCTAAAAATCGTTTTTTTGTTAGTAAAAGTTTTATTTCTATAGATAATTTTATCAATATTTCAGTTATGTACTTAAATTTGTAAAATTCATTTCTATAGAAAAATTTGTCATAAATTCCATTTTTATAGAAAATTTTTCAAAATTTCCTTTCTATGGAGTAATTTTTGTCAAAATATCATTTCTATGGGGGGGGGGCGGGAAAAATTTTTTTGTTTTTTCCAAAAAAAAAAATTTCATTTCTATCGAAAATTGTGTAAAAATTCAATTTATATCGCAAAATTTGTCTGAAAATTTTATTTAATAGAAAATTTGTCAAAAATTTAAGCTTCTATAGAAAAAAATTTTGTCAAAATTTCATTTTTGTAGAAGAATTTTTGTCAAATTTTCATTTACAAAAACAATTTTCTATAGAAATTTTCTATATAGAAATTTCTATAGAAATTTTGTTAAAAATTGTTTTTGTTAGTAAAAGTTTTATTTTCTATTAGATAATTTTGTTCAATATTTTAGTTATGGTATAAAATTTTTTAAAAAATTTCATTCTATAGAAAAAAATTGTCAAAATTCCATTTTTTATAGAAAATTTTGTCAAAAATATCATTTCTATGGAAAATTTTGTCAAAATATCATTTCTATGAGAAATTTTGTCAAAATTTCATTTCTATCGTAAATTGTGGAAAACTTTTTTCATTTCTATCGAAAATTTTGGTTGAAATTTTGATTTATAGAAAATTATTGTCAAATATTTAATTCTATTAGAAAAATTTTGTCAAATTTCATTTCTATACAAAATTGTGCCTAAAATTCATTTATATTAAACAATTTTCTATAGAAAATTTTCTATATAGAGATTTCGTATACAACAATTTTGTAAAAAAAAGTTTCCGTTTATTGTAAAATTTTTATTTCTATAGATAATTTTGTTGTAAATTTTCAGTTCTGATGATAAAATTTGTACAAATTCATATTCTATAGAAAGAAATTTGTGAAAAAATTCCATTTGTATAAGAAAATATTGCAAAATTCCTTTCTATGGAAAATTTTGTCAAAATTCATTCTATGGCGAAATTTTGTCAAAAATTTCATTCTATGCGGAAAATTGTGTAAAAATTTATTATTATCGAAAATTTTGTTGGAAAATTTATTTCGATAGGAAAAATTTCTGTTAAAAATTTAACTCTATTAGAAAAATTTGTCAAAAATTTCATTCATATACAAAATTTTGCTAAAAATTTCATTTATATAAACAATCTTTCCTATATGAAATTTTTCTATATAGAATTTTCTATACAAAATTTTGTAAAAAAGTTTCCCACCGTTTCCGCGTTCGTTTACCATTATTTCTATTTTTAATTATTTAAAGTTTATTTCTTTTATAGAGAATTAATTTTGGTTAAAATTTCTTTGTATAAAATTTTGCTACAAATTTTCATTTCTATATAAAATGTGTTGAAATTCCATATTTTATAGAAATTTTTGCAAAATTTCCTTTCTATGGAAAATTTTGTCAACAATATCAGTTTCTATGGGAATATTTGTCAAAATTTCATTTCATCGAAAATTGTTTAAAAATTTCAGTTTATATCGAAAATTTTGACTTGAAATTTTATTATATAGAAAATTTTGTCAAAATTGAACCTCTATAGAAAAATTTGTCAAAATTTCAGTTCTATATAACAACTTTGTTCAAATTTTCATTTATATAGGCAATGTTGTCAAAATTTCATATTATATAGAAAATTTTGTCAAAATTCATTTCTTATCGTAAATTTTTGTCACAAATTTATTTCATATTAGAAAATTTGTTCACTATTTCATTCATTTTTTTTTAAATTTTGTCAAATTTCATTTCTATCGGAAAAATTTATTCAAATTTAATTTATAAAGAAAATTTTTGTCAAAATTCTTTCTATGGAAAATTTTGTCGAAAATCCATTCACATATGGAAATTTTGTCAAATTTCATTATCTATTGAAAACATTTGTCAAATTTCATTTCTAAAGAATATGTTTTCAAATTTCCAATTACTATGGAAATGCTTGTCAAAATTTCATTTCTATAGGGAAAATTTTGTCAAAATTTCATTTCTATTTGGAAAAATTTGTCAAAATTTAATGTTTTTTAGAATATTTTCTCAAATTTCCAATAACCATGGAACATTTTTTTGTCAAAATTTTTAGTTCTACTCGAAATTTTTGTCAAAATTATTTTTCTATAGATCATTTTTGGCAAAATTTTGTATTCTTTAGAACATTTTGTCAAAGATTGTGTAATTCTATTAAAAATTTTGTAAAAATTTTTTTTCTAGTACAAAATTTTGTAAAAAATTTTGCTTTCAATACAAAAAATTTGTGCAAAATTTGACTTCTATAGAAAATTTTGTCAAAATGGTTCAATTCTATTGGAAAAAATTTTAAAGTTTTATTTCTATATGAAATATTGTCAATATTTCATTCTATTAGAAATTTTGATCAAAATTTCATTCTATTAGAAAATATTGTTAAAATTTATTTCGTTATTTAAATGGACAACCGACTGTAGCTCAACTCGGAACTCAGTTCCGGAAGTGCATACATATTCTCATAAGAATCCGTGGTACACCTCACCGAACCCGAACGATGCGTGAATTTGCGTTTCCGGCAGACCGAATACTCTCCTCTAGCCTTACTCTCAGGTTATGTTTGTATCTTGCAAAACCACGTGTTCCACTTCACTCGACTATCTATAACTAACAATTAGTTCAGATATTTGAATACATTAATGTTCTCCATTTCATTTGAAGAGCATTCAAGTGTAGCTTAGAAATCGATAATATCCAAACATGAAGTGAACATGTGGATGTATGAGTGTATGCTTCTGATTGAATGAATCATAGATCTCTTTGAATTCCTTATATGGCCACAGTGATTCGAACCTATTGAGAGGATATTAATTATATTTAAGTGGAAGTCTAATACATTGAAATGTATGATTCCAAGTGTGTGTGTGTATTGAGTGTATATGTGCCTGCATACATTTCTTCGTATTATGAGGCAAATGGAGGTTTATTAAGGGAAATCAATGGAATTGTAATAGCTGAAGACATCAGCAGCAATTTTCTTTCTGACCTAAAATTAGTATGAGATCTCTTGATTTATAAGAGAGAAATCCTCGCCATTTGTTATTTCGTCAGTTTTTTTTTTTGTCTTTTACTCTTTTTGAGAACACAAATTCTTGTTTCTAGTTTAAAAGTACTATCAAGAAAGTGTACAGAAACAAAACACGAAAAGTACTTCAAACTACACACATAAACAAAAAAAAAAAAAAAGAAAACAAAATCTTTTACTATTAGTTCTTGAAAATTAATGGGAGCGTGTTAATACTTCTCTTTTGTTTTATTTAGCTACAACTTTTTGGGACCCGCTAACATCAAACAAAGGCTTCAGAGAGTTTCCCTTTAGGTTCTCGTCACTTCTGTTCTCCTTTTTTTTGGTATTTTAATAAAGTTATTTTTTATGATTTTCGTTATGATAGCATGTTTGGAGGGGGCAACAAGAAAGGATGTGAATTAAGTTTATTAAACAAAAACAAAAAAGCAAACAAAAAACTTGAATAAAGTCTTTAAGCATGGAACTTACTAGGCGGAATTTTGTAGAATAATTAATGGTGACAGATGAAAAAAGCCAAAGGCTATGACATTTTAGAAGACGCTAAAATATTTTTATTTCTAATAGAAAATTTCTCAAAATTTTATACAATTGAAAATTGTATCAAAATTTATTTTCTATGGAAAATTTCGTTCAAAATGTTATTTCTATTGATTATTAATTCCATACAAAATTTTCTATAGAAATGTTTGTCCAAATTTTATTCTATAGAAAATTTTGTCAAAATTTTATTTCTATAGATTTTTTTCTCAGATTTTATTTTTATAGAAAATTTTGTAAAAAGTTTATTTTTATAAGAAAATTTAGTCAAAATTATTTCGTATAGAAATTTCGTCAAAACTTTATTTTCATAAAAGATTTTGTTAAAAAAAATTATTTTTATAGAATATTTGTCAAAATTTTAAATTTCTATAGAAATTTTTTCAAAAATTGCATTTTTTATAGAAAATTTTTCCAAAATTTTATTTCTATAGAAATTTTTCTGAAAATTTTATTTTTATATATCTTTTTCTCAAGATTTTTAATTTTAATAGAAAATTTTAGTCAAAAATTTTATTTCTATAGAAAATTTGTCCAAAATTTTACTTCTATAGAAAATGTTGTCAAAATTTTATTTCTATAGATTTTTTTGCATTTTTATAGAAAATTTTCGCCAAAAATTTATTATTTCTATAGAATTTTTCTGAAAATTTTATTTTTATATTATTTTTTTCTCAGATTTTATTTTTTATAGAAATTTAGTCAAAAATTGTAATTTCTATAGAAAAATTGTCCAAATTTTATTTCCTAGTGAAAATTTTTGTCAAAATTGTAATTTTTTATGGAAAATGGTTCAAAAATGTTATTTCTATGGAATTTTTCCCAAAATTTTAATACTATAGAACATTTTGTCAAAATTTTATTTCCATAGAAAATTTTGTCAAAAATTATTATTTCTTTTAAAAATATATTTTGAGTGTTGTTGAACCTATTTATGTTTTATTCTGATTATTAATTTTGTTCAGCCTTGAGGTCATAGAAACAATCGATTATATTGATTTGTTTTAATATTTACTTGCCAATATTCGGTTAGGTGCCATAACCATCTTTCTGGGTTTTTTGTATGTGAGTTTCGTTGTTGATGCTGTCCTTCTGTACGTGACTTGCAGAACGGACAGCATCACACCGACTCACAATACAAAAACCCAGATAATTTGGTTAATAGGCAACTAACCGACAATATTTGAAATAAATATTAAAACAAATGCAATAATCGATTGTTTCAATGACCTCAACCGAAACAAAATTGAACTAATCAGGAATAAAAATTTTATGTCTTATAGAAAATCGTTGTCAAAATTCTATGTTCTGAATTAGAAAAATTTTGTCAACATTTTTTTTCTATAGAAATTTTATCAAAATTTTTACAACATGGTATTAAAGAAAAAAACCAAACACACGACGAAATAAAAAAAGGATAGCAACGCTCTCAAAATAACATGCCATGCTAACTGACTCAAAATCGATAATTTGACCGGTGGCAAAGGAAGAAAGAAATATGTTTTGTAAGAATTATTTCGGCATAAGAGCCTAGCTGATCAATGTAAAACCTTTTTTTCGGAAGGTTCAAAATGTGGTTTAACATTAACTTTGTGGTTTACCGAACTGCCTGAATTTATTTCTCGATAATATGGTTGATAGTTTTTTGCTGCAATGTAGAGGAATCGTGATGAGGAAGTGTGGTAATCGAACGTCGGTCCATCAACCATCTTGCAGTCTTTATAGGCTTCGCCCAAATAAATTTGACAAGATCAATATTTTCCTCTGATTGGTTAAGCTACCCACTCTATTAGTTTTAAGTCAATGCAATTGGGTTTAAAAAAAAACAATAACACATTTTATTTCCGTATAGAAGATCTTTGTCAAAATGTTTATTTCTTACAAAATTTTGTCCCAAAATTTTATTTCTGTAGCAAATTTTGTCAAAAATTTATTTCTGTAGCAAATTTTTTGTCAAAAATTTTATTTCTATAGAAAATTTTGTAAAAATGAGTTATTTCTGTATAAATTTTTGTCAAAAAATTTTTCCATAAAAATTTTGCTTAAACTTTATTTGCAATTAGAAAATTTTGTCAAAAATTTTATTTCTATAATGAAATTTTTTGTCAAAATTTATTCCTATATAAAAAATTTTCTTCCAAAATTTTATAATCATAGAAAATTTTTGAAAATTTTAATTTTATAGAAAATTTCTCAAATTTATTTGCATTAGAAAATTTTTGTCAAATTTTACTTTCTTAATAGAAAATTATTGTAAAAATTTTATTTCTACAGGAAAATTTCTTCAAAAATTATAATTTTTATAGGAAATTTTTATTTGCATAGGAAAATTTTTGTCAAAATTTATATTTCTGTAGAAAAGTTTTTGTTAAAATTTTATTTTTTTCTTTTAATAAATTTAAAAAATTTTATTTCTATAGAGAAATTTTTCAAATTTTATATTCTATAGAAAATTTTGTCCAAAACTTTATTCCTATTTGAAAATTTTCTCAAATAGTTTTATTTGCATAAGAAAATTTTTCAAAATTTCTATTTCTATAGAAAATTTTTTGTCAAAAACCTTTTTCTATGGAAATTTTTCTTCAAAAATTTATTCTATAGAAAATATTCCCAAAATTTTATTCTAGAGAAAATTTTCTCAAAATTTATTTTTTATAGAAAATTTTCATCAAAATTTATATTCTACAGCAAAATTTTCTCAAAAATTTGTATTTTAATATGAAAATTTTTGTAAAAATTTCATATCCTATTAGAAATTTTTGTCAAACATTTTTATTTCTGTCAGAAAATGTGTTCCAAAAATTTTATTTCCATAGAGAGTTTTGCCAAAGATTTACTTATCGCTCTGTGGTTATGTTTAAAGAAAGTAACCTGATGTCAGGAATTCAAGCGTGTATATGTGCAGTCATATGGTAAAATCTTTCTCGGTACGAGCTGAGTAGTCTAGGTTCTTAAAATTTAGAAAAATATGGATAGAAATATGACGTAGTGCGAAGGAATTTCTCCCTTTTAAATCAATG
>PGFW01059356.1:5098-15427 GCA_003123925.1 Haematobia irritans | reverse complement strand
TAAAAGGACTATCATCGACTCTCGATGCAACGCTACTAATCACGGTTGCAAACAGTTGGCAGATGCTCTACCAAATATGGTATGATTATTTATTGTTTGCTTAGGTTGGTAGAATTGTATAGAAATAAAAATTTGACAAAATTTTCTCTAGAAATAAAATTTTAACAAAATTTTCTATAGAAAAACATTTTAACAAAATTTCTATAGAAATAAAATTTGATAAAATTTTTCTGTAAAGAAATAAAGTTTTGTGACAAAATTTTCTTATAGCAATAAGATAAGATAAAATTTCAATAGAAATAAATATTTTAACAAAAATTTTTTCTATAGTAAAAAAAATTTTTAACAAAATTTTCTATTGAAATAAAATTTTGATAAAATTTTCTATAGAAATAAAATTTTGATAAAATTTTCTATAGAAAATAAAATTTGACAAAAAAAAAAAATTTTCAATAGAAATAAAATTTTTGACAAAATTTTCTCTATGGAAATAAAATTTTAACAAAATTTTCTATGAAAATACAATTTTAACAAAATTTTCTTAAGAACTAAAAATTGGATAAAAATTCCAAAAAAAATTAAAATCTTTTGACAACAAATTTTCCATAAAACTTAAATTTGACAAAATTTTCTATTTGGAAATAAAAATTTTTGACAAAATTTTCTATAGAAATAAAAATTTTCACAAACTTACTATAGAAATAAAATTTTGACAAAATTTCTATAGATATAAAAATATTACTAAAATTTTCATATAGAAACAAAATGTTGACAAAAAATTTTTCTATAGAAATAAAATTTTGACAATAATTTCTATAGAAAATTAAAAAATTTAACGAAAATTTTCCATATAAAATGAAATCTTGATAAAAATTTTCTATAGTAATCAAATGCTTTGACAAAATTATCTTATAGAAACTAAATTTTCGATTTTCGATAGAAATTTAAAATTTTGACCAAAATTTTCGATAGAAAAAAATTAAAAAAAAAAAAAAATTCTGTAGAAATAAAATTTTGACAAAATTATCTATAGAAATAAAATTTTGACAAAATTGTCTATAGAAATAAAATTTTGATAAAATTTTCTATAGGAATAAAATTTTACCAAAATTTTCTACAAAAATAAAGATTTGACAAAAATTTCTTACAGAAATAAAATTTATGACAAAAATTTTTCTATAAAAATAAAATTTGCACAAAAAATTTTTCCTATAGAAATAAAATTTTGATAAAATTTCTAAGAAATAAAATTTTGAACAACCATCTATAAAATACAAAATTTTACAAAAATTTTCTATAGGAAATAAAATTTTGACAAAATTTTCTTATTAGAAAAAAAAATTTAACAAAAATTTTCTATAAAAATAAAATTATTGACAAAAATTTTTCTATAGAAAATAAAATTAAAAAAAAAATTCTGTAGAATAAATTTAGACAAAATATCTATAGAAATTTAAAATTTTGACAAAAATTGTCATATTTAGAAAATAATAATTTTGATAAAATTTTACTATAGGTAATGAAATATTTACCAAAATTTTCATACAAAAATAAAGATTTTTTTTCTACAGAAATAAAAGTTTGACAAAAATTTCAATAAACAATAAATTTTGACAAAATTTCTTATAGAAATAAAATTTTAACAAAATTTTCTATAGAAATAAAATTTTTGACAAAATTTTCTTATTAGAAAAAAATTTGACAAAATTTTTCTATTAGAAAATGTTTGACAAAATATTCTATTAGCAAATAAATTTTAAACATAAATTTTTCTATGTAAATAAATCTTGACCAAAATTTCAATAACATAAAATTTTGACCAAAATTTTCTATTAGAAGTAAAAATTTTAAACAAAATTTCTATAGAAATTAAAATTTTGACAAAATTTTCTATAGAAATTAAAATTTTGGACAAAATTTTATAGAAATATAAAATTTTGACAAAATTTTCTATAGAAAATGTTGACAAAATATTCTATAGAAAATAAATTTTAACAAAATTTTCTATGTAAATTAAATCTTGATAAAATTTTCTATAGAAATAAAATTTGACAAAATTTTCTATAGAAATTAAATTAAAAAAAAAAATCTGTAGAAATAAAGATTTTGACAAAATTATTCTATAGAAATAAATTTTGACAAAATTGTCTATTTAGAAAATAAAATTTTGATAAAATTTTCTATAAAAAATAAAATTTTGACAAAATTTTCTTATAGAAATAAATTTTTACCAAAATTTTCTATAGAAATAAAATTTCTTAACAAAATTTTCTATAGAAATTAAAATTTTAACAAAATTTTCTATAGAAATAAAATTTTAAACAAAATTTACAATAAAAATAAAATTTTGACAAAATTATTCTATTTGAAATAAAAATTTTTTGACAAAATTTTCTATGAACAATAAAATTTTTGACAAAATTTTCTATTGAAAATAAAATTTTGACAAAATTTTCTAATAGAAATAAAATTTCTGACAAAATTTTCGATAAAAAATAAAATGTTAATAAAATTTCTGCAGAGATAAATTTTGCAAATTTTTCTATTAGAAATAAAATGTTGACAAAAAATTTTCTATAGGAAAATAAATTTTAACAAAATTGTCTATGTAAATAAAATCTTGATGAAATTTTCTATTGAAATAAAATTTTGACAAAATTTTCTATAGAAGTAAAATGGACAAAAATATTTCTTATAGAGATAAAATTTGGCAAAATTTTCTATAGAAATAAAATTTTGACAAAATTTTCTATAGAAATAAAATTTGTATAAAATTTTCTATAGAAATAAAATTTTGACAAAATTTTCTACAGAAATAAAATTTTAACAAAATTTTTATAGAAATACCAATTTTTGACCAAAATTTACTATAGAAATAAAATTTTGACCAAAATTTTCTATAATAATGGAATTTAACAAAATTTTCCATTAG
The DNA here is from genome assembly GCA_003123925.1 of Haematobia irritans. Classification (NCBI taxonomy): domain Eukaryota; kingdom Metazoa; phylum Arthropoda; class Insecta; order Diptera; family Muscidae; genus Haematobia; species Haematobia irritans. Next base: position 12,495 of record PGFW01059356.1, on the reverse strand, counting down.
AAAAATAAAAATTTTAAGAAATTTATCTATAGAAATAAGAAATTTAGAAAAAATTTTTATAGAAATAAAAATTTTAAAAAAAAATGCTTAGAAATAAAAATTTTTGCAAAATTTTCTATAGAAATAAAATTTTGAACAAAAATTTTCTATAGAACTAAAATGTTGTCAAATTTTTCCATAGAAATAAAATTTTGCATAATAAGATTTTTTGTTTGCGTTGGTTTTGGGTAAAATCTTTGCCCAAAATTTTGGTAGATTATTTTTTGGCTCGAGTGGGCAACCCCTTGCTACGCAATTTAGTTCTCGACCTTTTCAAATCACATGTCGTAGCGTCTTGGTAACTTAAAAAGTTAGCCTCCATTTTTTTCTATTTTACTAGATATAAAATTCCATTAAAAAATGTTCTGAAGGTCATGTATTTGAACTACCTAACAAATCAAAAGCTTTGAAGCTAATTAATAGTACAATATATCCATGTATGCTCTCTTTGATTATTAACTCGTATGTTCAATCGAAGCATTTCGTGATACATTTTTTTTCTTTTTTGGAGAAGATATAATAAACTTGTCAAAGCTGAAAAAAAAAAAACAAAAATAATTATAATATGTGTGAAGCAAAAATATGGGTATCTTGGGGCCTTTGTGTTGTTTTTCCAATCAAAGTCTAGACAAACGAATTCAAGCGGCCCATTAATGTTTTCTACGCTTTTTAATCTATATCTAAAAATCTGTGCAAATTTGATGCAGAGAGGTAGAGATTTGAAATGGAACATCTTCTACTATTGTATTGATAATACTTAGCGCATAAAGGAAATGTTATATGAGCCACGTATCACTTTCCTGTTAATTAGAATTCAAAGAAAAGCAAATAAATCTATGTAGGAGACAAGCGTGCTACTGGAAATCATTATTTGTATCAGTTCGGTTTCACCAGACACATAGGCATATTTGCGAAGGTTAAACAAACTCGATAGGGGTTGTTATCCAGAAATAAGAAATTAGATTTAAATTTTTTTAAATATTGAAAAAAAAAAAAAATAGTAATAATAGAGCTTAAATTCATTAAAATTAAAAATCTATTACAGTCTTTTTGTTCTTTTTTTAAGTTTTCTAAAAATCGATTTTTGACCCACAAAGAGGTATAACACACAATAATTCCATTGAACCCAAATATTTATTTTGTAATTTTTATTGTTCATTCGAATACACCAAATACCCTTAATTCTATAGGGAGCCTATTTAGTCTCTTTCCCCAATATAAGCTTATTTATTCATTCACTTATTTTCCGCAATATAGTGTCAAGAGTATTGTATATCGTAAACTTTTTCAATTGAAAAACAAACAAAAAACAACAGAGCATTTCAGGTAAAACAAAACAAATTCACAACGTTTCCAAATTGGCCATTGTAAGCCCTGTCTCTTAATTCAATAGAAATAACAAATCAAGCTTAATAATGACCATAGCAATATGTCTGTGCGTGGGAGCCTGTATGTGCTAATGCGCTGGTGTGCAATACAATTCGAAACATACAAAAATCCCCACAAATGTACTTCCGTTCCGGGTTGCCTGATTCAAGCTTTCAATTAGCTACAATACTGTTGATTACAAGCTTGTTTTTGTTCGTTTTACCAAAACTTTTGTTTGTATGAATTACACAAGCATACGTAATCTGCGATAGCATTCGTTTTCAGAGACCATAGAAAAACATTTAATAAATTAAAAAAAAAATCACAAATAAAGTTTCATTTAGGATTTAAATTTAAAAAATATCAATTGTTTTAACATATATTTTAAGTTTTATACCTGGAGCCAATTGTGGAACAGCGTATTTAAGTTTAGAGGCATATGTTTGCAACAACCAGAAGTGGAGACGAGATAGGACACAATGGTGGCTTTGGCAATAATACTTAAGGACAGGCCTCTGCAGACATGACCGTCTATCTGTGAGCAATTTTTTTTGTCCAACCAACTTCAAATTTATTCACAAGTATCTATTGTGGGGCAGAAATATGAACCCTATTAATTTTGGTAGGGAAATCGGTTTAGATTTTAGACATTAGCTTCCCATATATATCTTTCGGCGATTATACTCATATGACCACGAGCCCCCAAATGTTACTACCATTTACCGTGAAATCTTTGCACAGGGAGTTTAATTAACATTCTTATTATGAATTTGGTTGAAATCAGCTTTCAGATTGAATATTAGCTCCCAATATATACGTTCCGATTTTGGGCAAAAAATTCAGGCAAAAATGACAAAAATATCCAAATTCACCACTGCTAAGTCGAAAACTTGCTAAAAATAACTCCCCAGGGAAGAAGCTGACATAAATTTTAAGTCCATAAATTTTTGTAGAATGTCTTAACAAATTTTGTTCAGACCTGCCGTCAGAATGAATGTAGACCTTTATATCAACAATTTTTTAAGGGTTTGAGCTTGGTATCAAAAAATCGAAGCTTATTACAATTGGTGCAGAGTCATAACATATCAGGAGATTTTTTGCTCACAATTTGATTTAATTCTAAACGAAACTAGGTCAAAATTTCATTTCTATATTTTTTTCACAATTAATTTCCAGGAGGAAATTTAGGAAAACTTAGGTTAGGTTAGTTAAGTGGCATCCGTATTAGATTCAGGCCTCACTTTGGATAATTTCAGTCCATTGTGATATCTCTCTCTTTGCCTAACGGAGCTACATGAAAATGGCCGTTAGTCTGATTAGTAGAAGCATACATTATATTTTAAATACTTTTTATATTAAAAATATTTACAAAGTAAAATTATAATTTTTTTTTAACGAAATGGTAAATCCTCTATTTTTATCACTTAGCTATTTTTCCAATATATTTCCATAGAATATATAAATATAAGAGCATACGCTTTCATGCATATGATTATCTAAACAAATGTATGAATATCGAAAAATTGCTAATATACCATATTATTGAACATTCATAAGCTGATTATTATAGACTATCAAGGTTTTTAGTTTTGAAAAAAAGCAAAAAAAAAAAACAATTTTTCTTTTATTCTAATATGCAAATAAATTTTAATTTGTATTTTATCATGTATGAATGAAAATGTTGAAATAAATATGCGATGTAGTTATTATACTCCCAACCACAAGATGGGTGGAATACTAACTTTGTGATTCCATTTGTAAAGCATCGAAATATTGATATCAGACCTGAAATATAAATCGACTCACCATGACTAATTTCACCATGACCCAGAATATATATACTTATGGCGCCTGAGACTAATATTTCGATTTTTTTACAAACGGAAGGACAATGGTGGAGGATATAAAAATGTATAGGGCTTTAGTTTTACACCTGTCTCCACCAGAAGATAGAGGGTTTATTAATTTTGTCCTTCCGTAACACATCGAAATATTGGTCTCAAACCATAAAGTATATATTCTGGGTGATATAGAAAGTCTGAGCCAATCTAGCGATGTGCGTCCGTCCATCTGTTGAAATCATTGAATCTTTCGAACGATTTAAAAGACCATTGTAAAAGTATTACGTATATTTAAAACCTAATCTAAAATTTTATTTCCTATAGAAAATTTTGTCAAACAATTTTTTTGTGCCAATAATTTAGTAAAAATTATTCTGTGAATTTTAAAAACAATTTTTTCTGTTAGAAATTTTGTTCAAAATTTTATTCTAAAGAATAAATATGTTAAATTTATATTTTCTATAGAAAATGTTGTCAAAATTTTATTTCCGTAAGAAAATATTATCAAAATATATTCTCCATAAAGAAAATTGCATCAATTTATTTCTATTAAAGAAATTTTGTCAAAAGTTTATTTCTATAGAAAATTTTGTCAAATTTTATTTCCGTCAGAAAATATTATCAATTTTTTTTATTTATATACAAAAATTTTGCCCAAAATGTAGTCAATAGAAAAATTTGTCAAATTGTACTTTCCATAGGAAAATATTAATGAAAATTTTTCCATAGAAAATTTTCTCAAATTTATTTCTATAGAAAATTTTGTACAAATTTTATTTGTATAAGAAAAATTTTGTCAAAATTTTATTTCTATGAAAAAATTTTTGTCAAAAATTTTGATTTCCTAATGAAAATTTTGTATAAATTTTATTTCTATAGAAAATTTTAAATAAAATTTTATTCTAGTAGAAAATTTGTAACATTTTATTTCTATAGAAAATGTTGCAGAATTTATTTCTATAGAAAATTTTGTCAAAATTTTATTTCCATAGAAAATTTCCTCTCAAAATGTTGGTCTGATAAAAAAAAGTAATATCTATATTTTGGTATATGGTTTATTTTTAATGTTCGCTGTTTATAATTTTTAGCGAATTGAGATTCATATCTGAGAAACGCTTCACATTTAAGGCAGAATAACCTTATATAAGGTAATTTTGATAAAAAAAAAGTACCAAATGGCTAGCGGCCGTGCCAAGGTGCTTTTGGCAGTCGAAATGTGTCAAAAAAAACCCAAAAAACACAAAAGTGTCTTCTTTATCAACCCTGCTCCGCAAGCTAAGTCGGTTTATATGGGAGCTATGTCTAAAAGTAGGTCGAGATTACCCATTTGCAATACCATCCGACCTACATCAATAACATCTCGTTCGAAAGATTCAATGATTTCAACAGATGGACGGACGACACATCGCTAGATTGGCTCAAACTTTCTATATGACCCAGAAATATATACTTTATGGTTTGAGACCAATATTTCGATGTGTTACGGAAGACAAAATTAATAACCCCTCATCTTCTGGTGGAGGTTATAAAACTAAAGCCTATACATTTTATATCCTCCACCAGGTCCTTCCGCTTTGTAAAAAAATCGAAATATTGGTCTCAGGCCATAAGTATTAATATTCTGTCATGGTGAAATTACTGAGTCGATTTATACTTCAGGTCTGATATCAAATATTTCGATGCTTTACAAATGGAATCACAAAGTTAGTATTCACCCATCCTTGTTGGGAGTATAATAACTACATCGCAAATATTATTTCAACATTTTCATTCATACATGAAAATCAAATTAAAATTTATTTGCAATATTAGAATAAAAGAAAAATATTTTTTGCTTTTTTCAAACTAAAAACCTGATAGTCTATAATAATTACATGCAGCTTATGAATGTTCAATAATATGGTATATTAGGCAATTTTCGATATTCATACATTTGTTTAGATAATCATATGCATGAAAACGTATGCTCTTATATTTTATAATATTCTATGGAGAATATATTGGAAAAATAGCTAAGTGATAAAAATAGAGGATTTTACCATTTCGTTAAAAAAAATTATAATTTTACTTTGTAAATATTTTTTAATATAAAAAGTATTTAAATATAATGTAAGCCTTCTATTAAGCAGTAATCAGATAAGACGCAACAACAAATTTCACAATGTAGGTTAGGATAATTTTCAATATTATACTTGGGTTCGTTAAATACAAATCAAACTAAATGGGTCACTGTATTATATGGACGGGAGTATCATCTGTATATAGATAGGTCTATAGCCCTATCATGCCATATAATTGATTGGTAAAAGACTATCTCGACTCCTGATGGCACGTGCTACCAATTACGGTTGCAAAAGTATGGTAGATTGTCTACCAAATATGGTATAATTATTTATTGTTTGATCTAGGTTGGTTAAGAATTGTATAGAAATAAAAAATTGTTTAACAATTTTCTATAGAATAAAATTTTAACAAAATTCTCTATAGAATAAAATTTTAACAAAAATTTTCTATAGAAATAAAATTTTAACAAAAATTTTCTTAGAACTAAAATTTTGACAAAATTTTCTATGGAAATAAAAATTTTAAACAAAATTTTTCTATAAAAATAAATTTGACAAAATTTCTATAGAAATAAAATTTGGCAAAATTTTATAAAAATAAAAATGTTTGACAAAATTCTATAGAAACAAAAATTTGACAAATTTTCTATAAAATAAAAATGTTGACCAAAAATTTTCTATAGAAAATTAATTTTAACAAAATTTTCTATGTAAAATAAAATCTTGGATAAAATTTTCTATAGAAAATTTTATTTATATAAAAATAAAATTTTAACTAAATTTCTAAAGAAATAAAATTTTGACAAAATTTTCTATAGAAATAAAATGTTGACAAAAATTTCTATAGATATAAAATTTGGACAAAATTTTCTATAGAAATAAAATTTTGAAAAAATTTTCTATAGAAATAAAATTTGACAAAATCATCTATAGAATAAAATTTTGGCAATTTTTTTCTAGAAATAAAATTTGCAAAAATTTCTAATAGAATAAAATTTTAACAAATTTTCATATAGAATAAATAATTTTGACAAAATTTTCTATAAAGAAAGTAAAATTTTGACAAAATTTTTCTATAGAAATAAAATTTGACAAAATTTTCTACTAGAAAAAAATTATACAAAAATTTCTATAAAAATAAAATGTTGTTGTTGTTTTTTATTGGCAGCTTAAAACCATACATTGACTAAACCTACAAGTGTAGTGCTTAACCAACAGAGGGAAAGAATGTCAAATTTTAGTTGGGCAGAAGCCCTTATAGACTGCAAGGAATGGTTTGGATGGACACACGTTGCCCCCCCCCCCCCGGAATTACCACGATTTCCTCCATCCAGCATTCCTTACTTGCAGTAAAGTCTATTCAACCATTATTCAGTATATAATTCAGGCAAGTTTATTAAACCAACAAAAACCACCACTGAACCCTCCGAAAATAGTTTCATTGATAGCCGGCTTATGCCGAAATAAATCGAAACAAACATATCTCTTATCCCTATGCCACTGTCAACATCATCGATTGAATTCTAGTTGCTTTGGGTTGTATTTTTGAGCCGTGCCTCCTCTTCTTTTCCCTTTTGTTTGTTATTGTTGGTTTTGTTCCTTTAGCATTGTCGTTGTTTTTTATTGCAGCTTAAAACCATACATTGACTAAACTACAAGTGTTATGCTAACCAACAGAGGAAAAAGAATGTTGTCAAATTTATTTGGGCAAGCCCTAATAGACTGCACAAGATGTGTTGGATGGTTAAGTAAGATTCTGGTTGGTTAAGCCTACACTTGTATTTCAAGCAATGTATGGTTTTTAAGCTTGCAATAAAAACAACCAACAATGCTTTAAAGAACAAAACAACAAATAACAAAACAAAAACGCGGAAAATAAAATTTTACCCCAGAATTTTTCCTATAGAAACAAAATTGACCAAATTTATTAGAAATAAAATTTTTTACACCACATTTTTCTGTAAGAAGTAACATTTTGGACAAATTTTCTATAGATATAAATTTTGACACCAAATTTTCTATAGAAAATACAATTTGACAATTATTTTTCAATAATGAAAATAAAATTTTTGCCAAAATCTTCTAG
>PGFW01059355.1:8835-21104 GCA_003123925.1 Haematobia irritans | reverse complement strand
TCGCAATTGTCTGTGTAATGAAAATATCATATTTGCCATTTTTCTCTCCTTTTGAAAAAAAACAAAATGAGTACTCATCAAGCCAGATACTTAAAATAAATGAATAAATTAAATGAAACACCCATCACAAAGTCCTCATTCAACCAACACCATAACTCTCAAGACAAGAATACATCAATGGCAAATGGAGAAGTAAATATGGCTCACTTGTTGCAGTGCATTCGTTTGGTGGCAGTAAGTAGATGTGAAAAAATTGTTCCCTAAATGCAGATATGAGTAAAGATGTGAACGTGGCAAGAACAATTTTACGTGAAGGACCTCAGTTCGTGATTCATAGTCGTGATTTATTGCTAATACTCTTATTGCACGTTATTCGACGATAAATAACATCAGTTTGGTATGATTTCTGCACTTGGCGTTATGGTAAAATTAAAAAGTATAATACGGCCAAACATCCAATGTGGTTCATACAGTTCGCTAGATATTAATGTATACCGCTAAACCGGGCTGTGGAGTTCGAGCCATTTTTGCTCGACTCCGACTCGACTTCGACTCCAGATTTTTCATCGCAGCTCGACTCCGACTCCGACTCCGGAGTCGCTCCGGAGTAATTATAAACTAATCTGCATTTTAGTACCACTAACTTGTGGTAGTTCTAGATTGAGGGGTATCTATTATATGGGGTTCAATATATTGGTCGATATTTAAAGTATCTGTATTTATTTATGTGTGCAAGAAGCTCTTATTTCGGAATTTTATACCATTAAACTCTTTATTTCAAATTTAGGGCAATGTTTAAAAAATAAAAATAATGATTATCAAATACCCATCATAATATTGAGAACGATACGACAGTTATATTTATTTTGTGGAAACGAAAATTTTATTATAAAGGGTTATATTCCCATATGCATGAATTTGAATCTCGAATTCGATTTAGACAAAATTGTATATACTTCTTAGAAATCTCTGTACTCAAATTAATCTAAACGTTATGGGACGTAACACCAATTATAGCAAAAAGAAATAAAATGACAAAGAAAGTCTAATCGGCGGGCCGGATTGTAAGCTATTCTGCACAACTTTGTATTTAGGTCAATTTTGATTAAAAATCTGAAATCAGACTTCTAAAATCTTCGTGCAATATTTGGGAAACATTCATTAATTTTTATATAGCAAAATTTGAGTCACTCTTTACCAGTTTTTCGACTTAGCAGCTGGTTTATCAGTAAGAAAAAATTGACCGTAAAATTTGCTACATAAATAAATTTCTGCTACAAATTGTTTTATAGAAATAAATTTTTGACAAAAATACAAATAGAATTTTGGAAAAAAATCGTTTGTGTAGTAAATGAGAAGTGCAAATTTTTATAGAATAACAGAATTTGAACTAAATTCTCTTATAAATAATGGTCTTGGAGAATTTTCTATACTAAATTAAATTTTTACCAAATTTTCTATAAAAAGACTATAGTAACTAATTTTGACAAAATTTTTCTAGTAGAAATAAAATTTGAAAAAATATCAATAGAATGTTTTTGGAAAATTTTTTGTGTTAGATAAATAAAAATTTTTTGCAAAATTTTCTAAAGAAATAATGCTGCAAAAATTTTCTATTTAGAAGAAAACATTTAGACTAGCATTTTCTTATAAAAATAAAATGATTGACTAATTTTCTATCGGACATAAAATGTATTAAATATTTGTATAAAAAATAAATGCTATAGTAACAAAATTTTGGCACAATTTTGCTATGCGAAAAAAATTGAAAAGAAATTATTAAATAGAAATTTTGGCAAATTTTTTGTTGTAAATAAAATTTTGCACAATTTTTCTATAGGGAAGCAAAAATTTTGGCTAATTTTCTATAGAATAGATAAAATTTTTGACAAATTTTTCTACATAAAATATTTTTATAACCCGACCCATAGAATTGTGACAGGGGTTATAAGTTTGTCATGTCTAAGATGAGCTAGATCGGTCCAGGTTTGATATAGATCCCATTATCAACGCGATCTTTTCCCGATTTGGAGGTCTTGGGCTTATAAAAACCGTAGTTTTTATCCAATTTGCCAGCAAATTGGAACCTAGGAGGTTATTCTAGGCCGTATAGGAGGAGTTCTGAAAATGGTGTTTATCGGGACCATGTTTTTATCGCATATTTGGTCTGAATGCTTGGAAAGTCTAGAGGTACTTATTAGGACATTACAAGCGGCCGAAGATGGTCACTATCGGACGAAGTTTTGAATATATGCCCGCCTGTTTAGTACCGATGCTTTCCTTACTTCTTGGGACTTCTTACAATCCGTATATTTATCCATTCTGCCTGCACAATTTGAAGATCTGGAGTATTCTTATGGACCATAAGAGGGTGTGGAATATTTGATGTATCGGTGCAGTTGTTGATATCAGTCCCTTATAAACGGCCCACCGTTTTGCGGGTTCTTATTCTTTAGAACTACAATAGATGTGCTGCAATACATGTTACGTATCCTTCCATTTTTTTGGCGTAGGACCCATTAGTCCGATGACCAAATAGACCAAAAAATTATTTGAAGTTGGTCCGATGGTCAGACAAATGGAATTTTTTCTGCAGAAATAACATTTGGACAAAAATTTCTATAGAAATAAATTTTTACAAAATTTTCATAGAAATAAAATTTTAAAAATTTCATAGAAATAAATTTAACATTTTGTATAGAATAAGCTCTTAAAGAATTTTTGGGATGACAATATTATGCAAAATTTTGTACGAGTTTCTTGCTAAATATGTCAATAGAAATAAGAATTTTGGCTAAATTTTTGTACAGAGAATTTAAACTTTTGGCTAATTTTCGCAATAGAATTAAACTTTGGCTACATTTTCTATAGGAAATTAAATTTTGGTAAATTGACAATTTTGGCTAAAATGAATTATTGAATAAATTTGGACTAAATTTTCTATAGATAAACATGGACAAAATTTTTCGATAGAATATAGAATGAGGATCAAAATTTTATATTTAGAAATAAAATTTAGTGAAAAATTTTCTTTCGAAGAAAATTTTACAAAATTGTAATTTTTAAATTGATTTAATTTAATTAGAAACTAGCTCCCCCTGGGTACGAATTTTGGAAAAAATTTGGTCAAAATAAAAACTTCGTGTTGTTGCAACGCTTTTGGTAAGGCCTTCCATATAGACCGATTCAAGACTATTTGAGGGTAAGAAGAGTGATTTACAATAATGTAAAAATTTGCCGATATTACTTCTGTAATCATAAAACGTTGCGTGCTATAGATTTTAATTTCAAATCAGGTTATTTTTTTTTTTCTAATTTTCTTGCACATTTAAGGAATATGTTTATGATTCCTTTAAAACTCAAACAAACATAGTTTCTTATAAAGTCCGGAATTCTGATAGGTAAATCTTTGCATTTATTTTCGGGGATGCGAATGGGTTAACTGATCTGTACTCAACCCATGAAATTTTCTAGGAAATTTGTATTTTGATTCATCGTGGTGGTATTTATGATTTGTTCCGGCGAACATTACTGGCTGATTAATATATTGTTTTATTTTCTATGAAATAAATTGTTGGACTTAATGTTTCTTAGGAATAAGAAATTTTCTATAGTAATAATATTTGAAATAGTTTTTTTATAAGAATTTAATTTTTGACAAAACATTCGCATATTAAATACATAGTCGACAAAAATTTTCTATAAAAAACAGTTTGAATTTTTTCTGTCATATGTGTGTAGGTACTATAGCCTCTAAAATAAATTAAAAACAATAAATTCGAATTATTGTTCGAATTATTTCAAATAAATTTGAGTATGGGGGATTAAATGGATCTGATCAGCATTTGAGTAGTCTAAGATTCTTTTAGGAACATGAAAATGATACCGTATTTTTGGAAGTGATTTTTATTCCTAATCGTGGTGTACATTGATCGAATTGCATAACGCATTGGAAACTAATTTTGCGTAACTTTTTTAGGTTACAAAATGTGAGTGTTATAAAAATTTAGGTTTAGCCGGAGTCGAGTGAGCAATTTTTTTACGACTCCCGACTCGACTCGACTCAGCATATCTTTCGACTCGACTCAAGACTCCGACTCCGACTTGCCACAGCCTGCCCTAAACCACATAGTGGCTAGGGTATATAAGTTTTGATCGGCCAACAAATGTGTACCAGAAATATTTGATTTTAACCCCATGATATAGTGATACCGATCGACTTCATGAAATCACTCCTGAGCGATCTGCGCGCTTTGGTGTGCGGACCGTTGTCATGTTATTTTGTTTGCTTACAGGGATTCCGGTGCGCAATTATTAACCGATTTTGATGAAATTTGCTTACAGGGGTTTTTTGGGGCACAAGGCAGACGTATTGAATTTTGAAGAAGAATGTAGGATTCAATTAGATTTATTAGCTCCATATATATGTATTAGCCGATTTCGAAAATGGGTCACGTTGCGGTTTTTTTCAAAGCGGAATGTCTTCCAAATTTGGGCAAGAAGGTAATCTTTTTCGCATTCGCCCTTCAAGTTCTGCAATTTCATCCAATCGGTCAGATTTAGGTATACCTCTCATATATATGTATCGGCCCGATTTACCCAAATTGCGCAGCAAAACTTTTATTTATCAACCGATCTTACTCAAAGTTGGCTAAATAGTAATCTTTCTATAGCACTAACTATATGTTCAAAAATCATCGAAATTGTTTCAGGATTTAAGCTATATCGTCCCATTATATTGTACTGCCCGAGTTCTCTTCTCTAATTTTGGCCATAAAACACTTTTTATCTATAGCACTAATTAGTATGTGCAAAATCAATCGAAATCGGTTCAGATTTAGGATATAGCTTCCATATATATGTTAGCCCGATTTTGCCCTCAATTTGGCCATAGACCCTGTAGTTTTTAACCGATCTTAAAAAGTTGGCTAGATCAGTCTCTATAGTACTAACTATATTTACAAAATTCATCGAAATCGGTTTGCAGATGTAGATATGTCCCATATATGTATACGATTTTGAAAAATTCGGGCCTTAAATAACCATTTGTTTGACCCTTACAGGCATCATTTCTTAACTGATCTTTTACTCAAATCTTGCACAAGGTTAACCCCGTTTTTGTGTATTTTAATGAAACCGCAAAATATTATACAAATTGGTTCAGATTTAGGTATTGTTCCATTAGTATATGCTTCGCCTCGATTTTCCCATTGTGGCCATTAGTACTCTTATTTTATTAACAATGTTTAGCTCAAATTTTCAAATTTTGATTGTACTGAGCCGATCTTTTACTGTATACGCGTTATTGTAGTCCTACATAAAGATATGCTCGATTTTTTACAATTTGTATTTATTACCCACTACTAATTAACGGATTTTCTCTTTTTTTAATAATGGACATCAATACTAAGTGGCATTACTAAACTCCGTAGGTGCAATATCAACACAGCCAGTGTTGCTAGATAGTAATGGTGATTCTTTTGAGGTTTAGGATTTTTCATGCATTAGTTTTGACAGGATCACGTGGGATTTCAGACATGGTGGTCAAAGGAAGATGCTCAGTATGCTTTGACATTCTCATCAATGAATAGGAACTTACTACACGAGCAACGCTTGCAAAATCATTGAATTTTATTACCAAAACAGTGTTGCGTTCGAAAATGTTGTTTCGCGTTTACGTTCCGATTTATGGTTCTACATATATCGACAAGTGGCAAACAATTAATGCGGATTGTGACCCAAGTTTCGCCACTCAGTTTACTTTTATTGGACATTAAACCACACACGAATGCGTACAGTGCGTACAGAGCAGAATATTGCGTCTGTTTTCTGAGAAGTGTTGGCTGAGACCGTGAAATGTACGATTCGTCGCCGTTCGCAGCGAATTGGCGGTTTGTGTTATTTCGAGCCACATGGAAGATTTTTACGGGCAAAGATCTTTGGTGTACAACACCGTATAAAATACAGCATCGTTGGCAAGAACTGAGAGGCCGAACCGATCTGCCACAACGTTCGAATTATTTTCAGTGAATGCGGCCTAGAACAAGTTGGCAGAAAATCCGCTTTTTTATCGACAATTTTGTTCAGCGATTGAGGCTTCATTTTCTGTTGAATGGCTACGCTAAAATAAGCAAAATCTGCCGCATTTGGAGTGAAGAGCAACAGCAAGCCGTTCAAGAACTTGCGGGATGCATCCCGAAAATGCAATTGTTTGGTGTGTTTGTACGCTGGTGGATCATTTGGACCGTATCTTTTTAACGTGCTGTTGGACGCACGGTTACGGTGAATGGCGCGATTCGTATCGTCGATGTAACAAAACTTTTTGTTGCCAAAATGGAAGAACTGAATTGAGTTGACCATGTGGTTTCAACAAGATGGCGCTAGCATGCCACACAGCTTCGCCGATTTATGCCATTTTGAGCGGAAAACTTCGGAGAACAATTAATCTCAAGAATGGCAAGACGGTAATTGGCCCACCAAGATCATGCGATTTGCGCCTTTCAGACTATTTTTTTGTGTGGGCTACGTCAAGTCTAAAGTCTACAGAAATTAGCCAGCAAACTATTCAAGCTTTGAGAAGACAACATTTCCGAAGAATTCGGGCTATTCCGGCGAAATGCCTCGAAAAGTTGCCAAAATGACTTTGCGAATGTGGACCACTAAGCGCAGCGCGGGTCAACATTTAAATGAAATTATCTTCAGAAAGTAAATTCATGGACAATCTAACGTTTCAATAAGAAAACGATGAGATTTGCAAATTTTATGCGTTTTTACAAAAAAAAAAAGTTTATCAATGCTCTTAACATCACTCTATATGTGTCAGACCGGGGAATTATCATGCACTGTTATAATTAATTTTTAAAATTCATTAGGTTAATGTAGTACCAGACTGTAAAAGGTATCTGGTTTAATGTCGAGTCGCTACATACTCTTCACCTGGGTAATTTCTTTCGAATGTTGTTCTTTGTCTTTTACACCACTCTTTCCTCGAAAGTCTCAATCACGTGTACATTCTCCGTGTACTTTAAACTCTGAATAAATTCAATGAGTAAGGAGATCCCACACTCAAAAAACAACTATCTCAACTTCTTTTATCTGTTTTGTGAAATTATTATTTATATGTGAATAAAAATGGAGGCGACTTCAAACATTGAGTAGGATCCAACCAAACAGATAAACTAAACTTAGTCAGATGACTTTGAGTTTTATTTAGAAGTGCTTGACATACAGTGGAGTTCCATTATTATATTCATTAACAGACACAAATTAAATTATTATGGGTGCTCTTAAAATCCTGTTTGAGATTTGTTGCATGCAATTTTAGCGGGAGCAAAACAATTTCATGTTTTTGTTAGGATTGAATGACTGTGCAGAGGACTTAAGCTAATTATAACAAATATGTGGTTAAAAAGGGTACTAAGCTTTTGTATAGATGTTTAAGTAGAAGGCAAAATTCAATAGACGATTATAGCAATAAGGCTCTTCAAATGATACTTGCTTTATGTTTTATATGGCTTATAATTTTTTATTGCAAAATTCATTTAATTTTACTTAGTTTTAATGCTCTGGCCATACTGTCGAATGCGATACCAGGAGTTAGTGCATATGAGACGCATGATGCTAAGAAACACGAGCCGGTGAAAATATTATAACCTTTTCGAACGAATCAGAGGAAAATCTCTGTCACAACGGTGTCCCAGTAAAAGGTATTCACTCCCTTATGGAAATCATGCACATTACGTCCATTAGCGAAACGTTTTCGTATGCAGTGTAAGAAACTATACGTGCAAGTGTTTCTTTACTTAGGGGTAAGGAGACAGCAAATTAGTATAGAGGATTAGATTTGAAGTAAGCTAATCTTTTCTTATAAAGAAAAAGAGTGATGAAACAGAACTCAGGAATGCGCTTGATGAGAAGTTCCAGTCGAGCTACTGGAAGACAGAACGTCCATAATAGAATGTAAGCTGGGAAGATTATTTCAGTATTTTTCAAAGATGCTGTTGGAGCAACGTTACGGTGAATTGGCGATCGCTATACGTTCGATGCTACACACTTTTTTGTTGCCCAAAATGGAAGACACTGAACTTGGTTGACATTGTGGTTTACAAGATGCGCTTATATGCCCACACAGCTTCGCGATTCTATCGGCGCCTATTTGGGGAATAACCTTGCGTGAGAACAGATTCATCTCACAAGAAATAGGACCGAGTAAGTTTGGCACCAAGATTCATGCGATTTGACGCCTTCTAGACTACTTTTTTGTGGGCTACGTTCAAGTTAACGCTCTACAGAAATTAAGCAGCAACTATTCCCAGCCTTTGGAAGACAACATTCGAAGAAATCGGGCTATTCGGCGAATCGCTCGATAAATGTTGCCCAAAATTGGACTTTCGGAATGGACACTAAGACGCAGCCGCGGTCACATTTTAAATGAAATTATCTTCTAAAAGTAAATGTCATGGACCAATCTACGTTTCAAATTAAAGAACGTATGAGATTTTGCAAGATTTTATTGCGTTTTTACAAAAAAAAAAAGTTATCAGCTCTTAACAAATCACTTATGATGTGTCGACCGGGGAATTTCAGACATGTTATAATATTTTTTAAATTATAGTGTATTGTTTAGTACAGGACCTTAAAGGTTATTGGTTTAATGTCGAGTCGCTTACATACTCTTCACCTGGGTATTCTTTCGAATGTTTGTTCTTGTTTTGCTACACCACTCTTTACTCGAAGTTTCAAATCACAGTGTTACATCTGCCTGGTGTACTTAAACTTGAATTAAATCAATGGATTAGGAAGACTCCACATCAAAAACAAACTATCTCAAATCTAGTGAAATTTTATTTATATGGTGAATAACATGGGGCGGAGGCAACTTAACATTTGAGTAGATTCAACCTAACAATAATGCACTTAGTCATATGGACTTTTTTCGAGTTTTATTTAGCTGTTGACATAAGGTTGACGTTCCCATTCCGAAACAAAAAAAAAAAAAATTAAATATATTCAATACAGAAAACATAATAAAAAATATATATGAGGAGAAGCATATAAAATAATACTGATTATAGATTGTTGCATGAATATAAGAACAAAAAAAAAAAAAAACAATTAATGTATTATATAGTTATAGGATAGAGAAAATGAAATAGATGAGAGAGAATATTAGATATATATATAGAGATAGATAAATAAAAGAAAAGAGAATAATAAGATTCTAATGATAATAAAGATAGATATAAGATAAGAGGAAACAATATATAGAAAGATATATAAAATAGATAAGGATCTATCACAAATGTCTTAACATAATAATGTATATATATAAATAGACATATAATATATATATTAAGATAAAATTAAAATATATAATTATATATAATATATATAAGCTACTGCGCCATATGATAGAAATAGAGATATATATATATTAAGAAACAGGACAAAATATAGATAACAAAGAGCGTTATATATAAAATATATAGACCAAGAAAATAAAAGAGAGATAGTGAAGAGATATAGATAGAGAAAAAAGGAATATTCAAAATAACTCCCACTCTTCGGACCCTTCCTCGCACAATTTCACGTCCCACTACGAGACAACACCCGTCTCTCTCGCCTCGTGCAAGCCTCCCCCACCGCTCGCAACCCCCTACACAGTCGCGTCCCGCTCCTCTCTCTCTTAGGCCCGCGTCACACCCGCCGCACAGCACCAATTCACTCTCACCGCAGCGCCTCACCGCACTTGCACAGCGCAGCCTCACAGCAACAACCCCGCCCCACCACCGTTCGCGATTGCCAACCACGCACACTCAGCGACCATGCATCTCGCTAGAAGCCCTATCAGTGCACCGCTCACTGCGCACGCCCGACGCTTACCCCCATCCCACATCACCACCTCGCAGCCCAAGCTCTAGCCCCCCCGCGCTTCTATTCAGCAGGCAACTCTCGACACCGACGCCTTGGCGCGCTCCGCGACTCTCTTCCGCGACCTCGCACGCTCGCTCTCCCCACACTCTTCGATCCTCGCCGCCACTTCCACCCATGCGCCTCTCCCCCTCCTCGTCACCACAATCTCATCCCGAGAGCTTCCTCCAGCTCGCCTCTCAGAGCTTTCTCAACACGCACGCGCACACCGCACCACCACTCGCCTCGCACAACCCTCCTCCCGCTCCGCCTCCTCTCTCCTACGAACGAGCTCGCTCGCCGTGCACGCCCTGACTCCCCCGCGCTGCGCTTCTAAGTGAGGAAGAGGATGCATGACCGAGAAGCGCAGGCGAGTGCACGGAGAGGCGCCATGCGCCCTGCCCGACTCAATGCTCCCAATGAAGGAAGCTATGAGTGACATCAATCCTAGTATCGGAAAGTAGATCCAAAGAATCACGGGAGAGGAGCATAATCTACACCAAGCCTGAAGTAGATGTATAGCTGCAATTGCTACAGGAAACGCGAGATGCGGCAGTGGTGTTGCGTAGATCAGGATCCAATGGAAAGTAGTTGTACATGACATCACTGCCTATTATTTGGGTGTACACACACAAAAAATTTCACGAAAAAAAACAAAAAATTTTTCAATTTACAATGTTTAATGACGTTTTTAAAAATATTTCAATTTGAAATTTAATTTGAGTTCAAGCAAATTTTTTATTGAAACAAAATCAATCCAAAAATAATAATATCAAATTAATTTGTTTATTGGATCAATTACTTTTTAATTTGATACTATCATTTCTGTGATTGAAGACATTTCAATTAAAAATTTAATTGGATCAATTGAATTTCGTGATTGAATCAGAAAAAAAATTTTGTGTGCAGGAATAGATCTAAAGAGGGCCCTAGCAGGAATAGCGTTAGACTACAAAAATTGAAAGTGGGATAGTACTACAGCCACTGCACACTGACGGTACTACTGCGCTGCCGCACGAAAGAGCGCCGATAATGAAGAGTCTGCTCCATTTTTCGCGAACGAAGGATATGTTTAGAAGAGCAAAAAAATTGTCAAAATCAACTGAGATTCTGGGAGAATCTTTCGAATATTCTTTCTTTATTTTTTTACTGGAAGAGATTTGGTCTCTGAAAATGTTCAAATATGAACTCTCTGAAAGTACAAGACTATTCGAGAGTTGAAACCCATTAATTTTATGGCTTAGTTGAGCCATATAATCTTGCATTGTTCTTCGTCCAGAGATGCAGCGATTGGCTACATGGAGACACATCAGTTATCACTCTGTTTGTGCGTAGTGTAGCAAGAGAGACAACTGTGCATTTTTTGAGATTGAGAAATGTGCATTTTTAAGTTTTTAATGAGTGTGCGTGGTTGTAGAAATTTATGTGAGTTCAGACAGATTTCTTAGAGGTTGAAGCGAAAATCAATGACAAACATTAATAATATCGAATTATTTGTGTTTATGTTGACTTCACTTTAATTTTTAATTAATACTATCATTTCTGTGAATCTGAGACATTTCAACTAAATAATTAAATTGACTGTACAATTAAATTTCGTGATTTGATTCAGAAAAAAATAGTTTTGTGTGTACTTAATCGTTTTTACTAAATAGTTTTTAAACACAATCTTATACACGCGTTACTTTAGTCGCCGTTGTAGATATTGGTCGTGGTTGTTTTGCGTTATCTGAGGTTGGTGACTTTGCGATCATTGTTGAATTAACTCAATTTATGTTTTGTGTTCCTACTTGTCTTATTTATTGTTTTGTGTCTCTTTGCTTCGCCGGCATGAATTTTTTTTAGGATTCAAGCTATAATTATACACAGAGGTACTTTCTTCTGGAATTCAAAATTTTAGCAAACGAAATTCAAAGCCTCTGAGAACTTTCGAAGCCTCTATGTACCATATAATGCTGTCTATTGTTATTTTATATTAGTTAAATGAAGAATTCATCATCAGAGTAAATTCGGGAATTACTTCTACTACTTTGGGCAAAAAGCAAATTTGTATGTGCAATGAAAAATTGTAATTATGTTTGTACCCTCTACCATAGGATGAGGGGTATACTAACTTTGCCATTCCGTTTGTAACACTTCGAAATATTATGACAGAACCCATAAAGTATCCCAGCAAAAGAAGAGCATCTAAAAAGTAGATTGGATCCCCAAATTGTGATTGGGAAATATTGCAATTTAGATCATCTTCAATGAATTTTACATGGGTTGTCATACTCAGAAAAAAATATCCTCAAAAATTTTACAATTAAAAGTTTAATTGATTTAAAAACAAAAACTAAACATTTAATTGGTTCAAAAAA
>PGFW01059346.1:0-11287 GCA_003123925.1 Haematobia irritans | reverse complement strand
AAAATTTTATTAGTTTATAGCCCTTAATTGAATTTTGGAAATTCTACTGAGATTTTTGTTATTTCTATATCCTCCAAGGCTAACATATCATCCTATTGTTAATATTATGTTTGGGTTTATGCCGCTAATCTGTCCGTCCATCCCTCTGTTGTATCGGATCATCTTAATGTAAGTCAATCTTCTACGCAATATTTGAAGAAAATTTTTTCCAAAAAAACTACCAAAATTCAAAGTTTTGTCAAAATTTATTTTTATAGAAAACCTTCACGGTCCAAATTGTTTATTCCTTATCAGAAAATTTCGCCAAAATTTTATTTCAATAGAATAATTTCATTCAAAATTTTATTCTATAGAAAATTTTGCCAAAAATTATTTAACTTTACAAAATTTGTCAAAAATTTATCTTCAATTAGCGAAATCTTTCATCAAAATTTTATATTCATAGAAACTTTTTATCCAAATTTATTTTCTATATGAAAAATTTTGTTAAATTTTAATTCTATAAGAAAATTTTGGTCAAAAATTTATATCTACAAAATTTTGTCAAATTTTTTTCTATAGAAATTTTTGTCTAAATTTTATTTATATATAGGAAATTTTTTTTAAGATTTTATTTCTATCGAAAATTTTATCATAAACTTTATTTCTAAGAAAATTTTGGTTAAATTGTTATTTCTATACAGAAAATTTGGTTCGTAAAATTTTGTATTTCTAATAGGAAATGGTCAAAAGTTTTAATTTCTTATAGAAAATTGTTGCAAAATTACAATTTTTATAAAAGATTTTTATCAAAATGTTATTTATATAGAAAAAATTTGTCTCAAAATTTAACTATATATCGAAAATTTTTCAAATTTTATTTCTATAGAAAATTGTTGTCCATATTTTATTGCTATAGAAAATTTTGTTCAAAATTTTATTTATATTAGAAAATTTTTGTCAAAATTTTATTTTCTATTAGCAAATTTTGTCAAAATTGTTATTTCTATAGAAAATTTTGATCCAAAAATTTTATTTCTAATGTAAAATTTTTTCTCAAAAAAAACAGCAAATTTTGTCAAAAGTTTTTATTTCTATAGAAAAATTTTTGTCAAAATTTTATTTCTATAAAAATTTTTTCTTAGAAATTTTTATTTCTATAGAAAATTTTTCTCAAAATTATTATTATTTTTGTCAAATTTTATTTCTATAGAAAAATTTTGTCAAAATTTATTTTCTATAAAAATTTTTCTTGAAAATTTTATTTCTATAGAATATTTTCTCAAAATATATTTCTTATAAAAAATTTTGTCAAGCATTTTATATTTCTATACGATAAATTTTTTATAAAATTTTATTTTTTCTAATTTTAGCAAATTTTTGTCCATATTTTTTGTTTCTATGGAAAACTTTGAGCAAAATTTTATATTTCTATGAAATTTTGATTTATTTCTAAAATTTTTGAAATTTTTTCAATGAAAATTGTCAAATTTTATTTTCTATAAAATTTTGAAATTTACTATAGAAAATTATTTCAAAATTGTCAAATTTATTCTATGAAAATTTCGATTTATTTCATAGAAAATCCCAAAATTTATTTCTAATTTTGTTAAAATTTTATTTATATGGCAAAAATTTTGTCAAAAATTTATTTTCATAGAATATTTTAATCAAAATTTTATTTCTATAGTAAAATTTCTCCAAAAATTAATAGTTTCTATAAAAAAATTTTGTCAAGATTTTTATTTCTATTAGAAACTTGTTCCTCAAAATCTATATTTCTTAAGGAAAAATTTTGTCCATATTTTAATTTCTAATAGAAAATTTCGACAAAATTTTATTTCTACAGCAAAATTTTTGTCAAAATTTTATTTTCTATAGAAAATTTTGTCAAAATTTTTATTTCTATAAAAATTTCTTGAAAATTTTTAATTTCTATAGAAAATTTTCTCAAATTATTATTATTTTGGTCAATAATTTTTATTTCTATAGAATAATTTATGTCAAAATTTTATTTCTATAGAAAATTTTCTCAAATTATTATTTCTATAGAAAATTTTGTCAAGATTTTATTTCTATAGAAAATTTTTAACAAAATTTTATTTCTATAGAAAATTTTGTCCAATATTTTATTTCTATTGGAAAATTTTTACAAAATTTTATTTCTATAGCAAATTTTGTCCATATTTTGTTTCTATGGAAAATTTCTATGGAATTTTTGTCAAAATTTTATTTCTATAGAAAATTTTTTCAAAATCTTATTTCTATAGAACATTTTTGCCAAAATTTTATTTCTATTGAAAATTTTGTCAAAAATTTATTTCTATAGAAAATTTTTGTCAAAAAATTTATTTCTATAGAAATATTTGTAAAAATTTTTATTTCTATAGAAAATTTTGTCAAAATTTTATTTTTATAGAAAATATTGTAAAAATTTTATTTCTATAGAAAATTTTGAGAAATATTTTGTTAAATCTACCAAAACATGAAGAATTCTACCAATCAAGAATTCTACCATCAAGAATTCTACCAATCTACCAAACAGTAAAAAATTTACCGCAGTTTTGTTAGAATTATACCAACTGCTGACAAACCGTGGTTCCTTCGCAGAAACGCCATAATTATCCCATACATGTTTCAAGAACATAATTTTACTATTTCATGGAGAACATGGAACATTTTTGTATATCAAACTTTTTCCAACGCCAATATTGTTCGTGTTTGTGCTAAAATAATACCTGTACGAAATCCTAAAGATCGGTTGAGAATCGCAATCGAAACCAACAACAATGATATATCGTAGACGCACTGACGATTTCAAGGTCTAGATCAACTTAGGTGGTATTTATGAGAGATCCGTATTCTAGTAGACTCATTTCCACGTAGAATCAAAATTCATATTTCTTTAAGTGTTTACTTATATTTGCTGCACTTTTTTAAAATCGATTTCTTGCCACATATGAAGTTAGACGTGACAAAGGTGTTACAGTGTTAATATTACATGCCACGCTTAAATTCGGTAAATTTTGGGTATTACGACAAAAAGAATTCCAACCATTCCAATTTTGAAAACCTTTCAAATCGAATATTCTTTGGGCGCATTGAACATCATCGGATATATCATCATTGAGGAAATCTATGAAATATATGAGAACATCATTAATTGCCAGCGTATCTGATAACAATAATTTCATACTTTCACATTTCACTTTACAGCAGGGATATTTTTGGGTGTTACAGCTGGTTACTTTGCCATTGCCTGAATCGCATTCCTTGCTACTGATTTGAAAAATGCCAAATTTATTTTCTCCATTTCCCAATTGTGTTACTTTTTTAGTGTCTCTATCACTTTCGTGTTCGATTAAACAGATCCCTGTAAAAGAAAAAAAGTTTATCTTTTGATAAATAATAAAATTTTTGTGAATACAAAAAACCGGAGTATACTTAGAAGTCACTTACAATTTGATAAAAACGTTTTATTAACTTTATATTTTTCCACCAATTCACGAGATAATTCACAGCGTAGATATTTCTTACTAACCACTGGAGAAGCACAATTTAGTAGTACTAAGATAATAGCAGCTGAATGAAAATAATTTTTAATTTCGTTTCTTGGGGCAACATTGTGATGGCTTTTGCTTTTTGTTTCAAAAATACGTATTCCTAGAATGGGAAAAATAAAATTAATACATAATAATAAATAATAAACATTGTTCTTATTAGGCTAACGACCATTTTCATGTAGCTCCGTTAGGCTTTATCGGCCAGTTAACAGAAGGTAAATTGCAGAGAAGCTCCTGTTAAATTTAACTGATAACTGTTCAGCGTTTATGTTCCTAACTGGCACATGAGTATATAGGCAGGATGACCAATATGTCCCATAGTAGGGTTTAAATTTTTAGCATAAACTAGCACTAACAGAGCTTCAATGAAAATGGTGGTAAATGTAATGGTAAATAAATAAATACATTTTTACAGAAATTACTTTTAATTTAAACATATAATAATTTATATTGTTTAAATTTTTGAAATGAAAACACAACAGTGAAAATAAGACGCCTCATATTTTGCAGATTGCGTTTAAACCAAAGGAATATTATTTTTCATTGAAAAAATATTCTAATAAAAGTTTTATTGAGTTTAAAAAATATTCAATTAAAAATTTAATTGATTCAACATTTTTTTAATTGAAACAAAAACTCAATCACAAAAATTAATAGTATCAATTCAATTTTTTATATTGATACTATTCATTTTCGTGACTTAAAGACATTTCAGTTTAAAAATTAATTGGATCTATAAATTTCGTGATTGAGCAAAAAATATTTTTCTGTGTGTAGATTATAAATCGAACGAAAAGTTGACTTTCTTAACCAAGTTGTATTTGTGATGATTTGTCGTGTTTGCTTACTCGGTATAACAAGCAAAGCATTAGACCGTTAACCGCAAAGGGTCGGTCAAATTAGATCAATTGGGACAGGGAAATGCTACTCAAATTTCATCTAATTTAACCCAAATATATCACCAGATTTTCCTACTGCAACATCGGTTGGTTTAAATATTGGAACATATCAATCGATATTTGACACAAAAAATTTCAACGAAAATTTTTCCAATTAAAATTTTAATTGAGTTTTAAAAAATATTAAAAATTAATTGATTCAACAAATTTTTTATTGAACAAAAAATCAATCACAAAATAATAGTATCAATTAATTTTTTAATTGGATCAATTAACTTTTTAATTGACCTTCAATTTAATTTTTAATTGATTACTATTCATTTCTGTGATTGAAGACATTTCAATTAAAAATTAATTGGATCAATTATTATCTGTATTGAATCAGAAAAAAAATTTGTTGTGTGTAAGCAGTGTTGCCAGTATTTTTCGGGCTCTTCTCCCCAAATTAAGACGCTTTCGTCCGCAAAATCCCCAATTTAAATCAAAATTTCTCACAAAAATCCCTAATAAATTTTGGCAAGATTTTATGAAAAAAATAAAGAAATAGGCTCTGCGGTAAAATATCGTTAATAATTTTAAAAAAATATAAAATTTATTGTCATACCAGTTTGCGAGCTCCAATAATGTATGTAATGTATGGACGAAAATTTATTTCTAAAAACTTAAGTAATAAAATTGGGCAGTATTTACATAAAATAAAAAGGTGAACATTCTTCATCATTTCTATATTTATGGATATATGTCCAAATCACGAGATGAAACACTGATGAGAGGCACAACATTTAGGCCCGATTCCTTACGAAATGATTTCACTATGTCTTTAACCTAGCTGAATAACTTTATAAATTAGATCTTTGGGACCACAAAATAAAATCCTGTGTTCGTTTCTAGTCCAAATGCTTAATTTGCACCCTTTGTATCATTTTTAGTAATGTAGAAATAACAGAACTTCATGAAAATCAATATTGCATTTTATTATACTGAACGGATTTCGAAAATATCCTCACAAAAATCCCCAAATTTATGGAAAATCTCCCCCAAATCCCCAAGTCTCCAACTCAAAATGTTCGTCCCCATCCACGAAAAAAAATTGGGGGGAAATCCCCAATACTGGCAACACTGCTGCAAGGAGATTTTCGCAGGCGTCGCGATAAGGTATTGTACATACCGCTAAGGAAAATGAGGGCAACGCTGGCCCAACCTATGAAGTTATACAGATACTATATTCCATAATAATCACATATCCAAAAACAAATTGTAGGCCAAATACTCATCGAACTTCCACTCTATTTTTGAAATGTAATATCGCCCGATTTTTCCTAATTAATTAAAATATGTTCACGTCTGATATATACATGGATCAAAAAAAGACTGCATACCAAATTTAATAGAGTTTGAAGAAAACAAAAGAACCGGTGAAGAGCTGATGAAGATGTGAAGATCTGAAACTTTAGTCTTCTTTGGTCTACAATTTTATTTTTCAACACTTAATGCCATATTGAAAAAAGTTAACATAATCTTTAAACCTACTTTTACCATACAAATTACTTCGATAAGAATAAAAATAAAACAAGTAAGTAAAGTAGAAAGTCGGGCGGGGCCGACTATATCATACCCTAAACCACCATTACGGAATTAGTAATCATAAGCATTTGTGGGGTAACATATAGGTCTGGGAGATAAACAGCAGTTGCATATTTAAGAAAATTAAAGGGTACATGTCTATGGGTGCTTTGTGTCAATCTGACTATAGTTCATAGTCAATGTTGTCACGGAAAATGTTCGGTTTACCCTACAAGGACAAAAAAAGTTCCCTACTTTCCCATATATTCCCAAACAATTTTCCCCACTATATTTTTCGTTAAATTTAAAAAATTTTACAAAACAAAAATGGTTCTAAGTACTTTATTATCTTAAAACATGAATATGCAACGTATATAACTTAGAATATAAATTTGTATTACCACCACGGTTGCCACAGTTGGTAGAATTCTACCCAAATTAGTAATCTTTTTTGTTAAATCTCCATATAAATAAAATTTGGAAAAAAGTTTTCTATTAAAACAAATTTTTGTGAGAAATTTTTTCTATAGAAATGAAATTTTGACAATAAATTCTATAAGAAATAAAAATTTGAGAAAAAAATTCCACAGAAATAACATTTTGCTGAAAAAATTTTTTATAGAAAATAATATTTTTGAAAAAAATTTCTATAGAAATAAAATGTTGACAAAATTCTCTACAGGAATAAAGTTTACCACACATTGTTAAAGATCAAGCCTTGCCGGCTTCTAATTTCCTCCTCTAGAGCCACCAAAATGTAAAAATTATTACAAAATGTGTTGAGTGAAAATGTCCTATATTGTGGCCCTACGTCCCTACAAGACGCTAAATATTAGAAAAACCCTACATATAGGGAATTTCCCCTACTTCTAGCAACACTGGCTGTGTTGATATTGCACCTACGGAGTTAGTATGCCACTAATATTGAGCCCATTATTAAAAAAGAGAAAATCGTTAAATTAGTGTGGGTAATAAATCAAATTGTTAAAAATCGAGCAATATTCTTATGTAAAAGCTACAAGTACGTATAAATACGATCGGCTAGTACATCAAAATTTGAAATTTGAGTAACATTGGTTAATAAATAAGAGTATTATGGCCAAATTTGGGAAAATAGAGCGATGCATATATATGGAAGCTATATCTACATCTGAACCAAATTGCATAATATTTTGCGGGTTTGATTAATACCACAAAAGGTTACCTTGTGCAAGATTTGAGTAAGATCAGTTAAGAAATGAGGCTTGTATGGTCAAACATAAGGTTATTAGGGCGAATTTTTCAAAAGTCGGAAGTGATCACATAATATTGGAGCTATATCTACATCTGACCGATTTCGATGATTTTTTGCACATATAGTAAGCGCTATAGAAGACTACATTTAAGCCAAAAATTTGGGTAAGATCGGTTGATAAATAAAGGTTTTGTGGCCAAATTTGGGAAAATCGGGCGATACATATATATGAGAGCTATATCTAAATCTGAACCGATTTGGACGAAATTTTGCAGACTTGAAGGGCGATGGAAAAGATTACCTTTTGCAAATTTGGTGACGATCCGTTTGAAAAAACGCGCAACGTGACCCCATTTGTCGAAATCGGGCGATACATATATATGGGAGCTATATCTAAATTTGATCCGATTTCTTCCAAATTCAATAGCGTTCGTCCTTGTGCCCAAAAAAACTCCCTGTACCAAATTTCATCAAAATCGGTTAATAATTGCGACCGGAATCCTGTGAACAACAAATACATGGACAGACGGACGGACACCAAGCGCTAGATCGACTCAGGAGGTGATTCTGAGTCGATCGGTATATATTTTATGGGGTCTAAAATAAATAATATTTCTGGTAGGCACATTTTTTGGCCGATCAAACTTATTATAACCTGACCACTATGTGGTTTAGGGTATAAAAATTGCATAAATATCTAATTTTAGTCCTTTACTATGGCCACGGCGTTAATTACAATCATCACAATGGTTCTTTTAACTACGTATTATCGTTACCTGGAGGTCTTTTGTCACATGACCCAAATGTTATTGATTTTCTTTTGTAATAATCCCTCCCTCCCTGCCGACTAGCAGCTACTTCATCACTATTATTATTCTCAGATAACAGATTGATAACGGGCAAAATGATTCTGCTATAATGGTTTGCTGTTGTTGTCTTACTTTTTTGTTTACAAACAACTTGAGCACCATATTGTACTCGGGCCATCATCAACGTCTCATACATCGATTGTAGCACATATCTCAACTATCATCAAAACAGATGTCAAGAAGAAAACCAACAAACTAGTCAGATATAGAACATACACACACACAAAACAGGTTGATACATATACTTCGATCAGAATTAGAAAAAAAACGGCAATTGTATATCAAATTCCCAAAAAAAAACCATTCAGAAGAGATACTAGATGAGTATGAGTAATGTGCGTAATGAGGAATGTGCAATGATGAGTGTTTTGGTAGCATCAGTTGTTCACAACTGATAAGGAAGAATCTTCTTTCTAATTCTGCCGAAAAAGGTAATTGCAACCTTTTTCTTGAATTGATTCTAGGTTAAATGAACGTATGTTGGTCATATCTTTGGTTTACTTTTTCAAAACTTGTTAATGGCATGGTCATATGGATTTCACCATCACGTTTCTTAAACTTATCAAACTTAAATGCATTTGTTTTCAATTCATTGGTTAAGTTCAAGCATAATCAAGCCTTGGAGAATTACGGCAAAATTTCTATGGAAAATAATGCTAAATACCAAAAAAAAAAAACAAAAATTTCAATTATTATAAAATCATGTTTGTCCGTCTTTTCCCGTAGTTAAGCACTTGCACAAAATCGATTCAAGACTTAACATAAATATAACAAAAACAATATAGAATTGAACTACACAATTATTCTTTAAGCATGACATTGTGAACCTTTTGTGTTAAGCGATGACTTGGTTTTCAGAATTATTTAAGCAATATTGAATATTATGGGTATTTCGAGACCAAAGCAAAAAAAACCAAAACAAATAGAAAAATAAAAACACTTGTTGTTTCAATAAGTACGTTTTAAACACTAAAAACTTGTATACGCGGAACACGAAATCCTATTATACGCCAGACCGAATATACACCACCGCTGCCTTGGCGTTTACGGTGGCGAAGAGCACAACAATAAATATTGGTTTGTTTGTGGGGCTGGTGGTAGTCTATCCATGTCTCTATCTTATAGGTTTTTTTTGTTAAGCATGTTATTTTATTATAATTTTTTGTTTTCATTTTTCCTTTTTGTATTTGAGTTTGTTATTTTTGTAGTAGTTGTTGTCACTGTTTTATACAATTAAATGAATTGTTTAATGACTTTTACTCAGAATAACAATAAAAACAAGGGGAAGATGAGGTCTTCAACTGCAAAAAAAAGTCGAATGAGATATACCCTTCTCTATAGATGCAAAGCTATTTAAGAATGAATTTTTTCTGTTAGGAGCTTTCTTAAAAAAAAAAAAACAAACAAAAAAAAAATGAATAAATAAATAAATTCCTTTATCTTATCTGTCCAAGATAGCTCAACTCTAATGCTAAAAGATACACCCAGAAAAAAGTGAACCAACCATTAAAAAATTTATGTTTGTTTTAGAAAATGTTAACTAAAATATTTTAGTAATTGCATCATGTCACAATTAATTTTATATTTTTTGTCAAATAGAAGAAAATTGAGTAAAAATATTTTTTCGTTTTTATAAATTTCATATTATGAAGAAAAAATTAAAATTTCTTAAAAAACTAAATAAATAAATTCCTTTATCTTATCTGTCCAAAAAACCTCAACTCAAATGCTAAAAGATACACCCAGAAAAAAGTGAACCCGCCATGAAAAAAATTTAGGTTTATTTTAGAAAATTGTAATTAAAATATTTAAGCGCCAAATTACAGAAAATTGAGTAAAAGTAATAGTTATTTTTCTGTTGTTTAACCCTGAAAACTCATCCTTATTTTTTGTACACTAACGTCATTCTTTGTCATTTTGGCTACGGCCTATTTCAAAGCACTTTAAATTGCATCATGAGCTGAAATGGGAACCAAACTTTAGTTCAGTTTTTTTATTCAGTCCATTTTTAATTAATATACAACAAAAAGCATAATATCTTTGAATTAGAATAACTTAAATTGTTCATTTCCCTATCGACCAAAATACAGATTAGATCGAAAGAAGTAAAATTTAAGCACGTCGTCACTCTCTCGCGCACTGGCGCACACGCGTATTCTGCTAGGGTTAAGAAAAATTCTTATTTTTAAGGTGAAAAAATGGAGTTAAAAATTGTTAAAATGTCTTCAGCGCTATATAGAATTCAAGACAGACACTATTCAAAGAAAATTTACTAATGATCGCAATTTAAATAAACTTCACCCATTTTAGGAAGATATGAACTTAGTACAATTGTTTACTACATTTGTATACCACATTTTTTTTCTCACTTTAAGTTCACGTCATTAAAGTAAGCAAAAAAATAATTGAAATAAAGAAACTTTTCTGACATTTGGCAAAATTTTAATAAAATCAACTATTGTTTATAAACTAAAATAAAATTAAATCGGCTATAAAGAGGGCATATCTAATATTTCATTTGGTCATAAAAATGCAATTAGTTAAATTTTCAATTGAATTAAGTTAATTGTATTTAGTTATTCATTAACCGGTGAGGTGACGTGGGGGTACATTTGACCCCTCTTTTATATAATATTTTTTGTTTATAAAGTTTCCTTTTTTGTATCATTATTACATGTTTTGATTAGAACATATTGTATTTAATGAAAATAAAACAATATTTCGCAATATTATATGTACTTTCCAAAATTAATAGGTACTTTATTTCACACGGCTTATTCTTAATAAAATTTTACCACCACGTCGATAGTTAAAGGTTAATTTTCCAATTATTAACCAATTTTCTAAAATAAACCAGCATTTCCTTCATGATGGATTGGTTCACTTTTCTTTTTGGTGTGAATACACACTTAACAAAGCATGAATTCTCATCCTACACCAAAGAGGCTAAAGTACACGCTACGTAAAGCCAACTCGATAAATGATTTAGCATTTAGTGGTTGACGATGTATAAACTCCCGCTATGATGTACATTTTACAATAGTATGTGTGTAATGCAATTATACCCCATCCATATTTATCAGGTGGGGTAAGCGAAGGAGAGTGATTTTGCTACACTTTCTCATTTATTTTGTTTATGTTGTTGGCATTATTATCTCAAAATCATATGCTCATGTTTGT
>PGFW01059339.1:0-10691 GCA_003123925.1 Haematobia irritans | reverse complement strand
TTTTGACAAATTTCCTATAGAAATGAAAATTTGACCAAAATTTCCTAAGAAATGAAATTTAACAAAAAATTTCATAGAAATGAAATTTTGAAAAAAATTTCCTATAGAAATAAATTGTTGAATAATTTTCCTATAAAAATAAAATGTTGATAAAATTTCTATAAAATAAAATGTTGATAAAATTTCCTATAGAAATGAAATTTTGACAAAATTTTCTTGTACAATGAAATTTTGACAAAAATTTCTTATAGAAATAGAAATTTGATAAAAATTTCCTATAGAAATGAAATTTTGACGAAAATTTCCTATGCAAATAAATTTTGACGAAATTTCCTATAGAAATAAGAATTTTTGAAAAATTCCTTATAGACAAATGAAATTTTGATAAAATTTCCTGATAGGAATAAAATTTTAATAAATTGTCTTACATAGAATTTAAATTTTTGCAACAATTTTGCTATAAAAATGAATATTTCCATTAAAATCCGAAATTCGGAACACAAATTGGCAACGACTTATTTAATGTTATAAATAAAAAAAAGCTCTCGGACTCAAATCGATTTGAAGCATTCATAATAAAAAAAATCCTAAATTTTTGAGCACGTTAAATTCTCATTTCTTTTTTTGCGCTTTTTTTTCATGTATCTTCAAAATATCTGTACCACTTTATTAGTATTATCGTTTCACTAGCAATAAATGGAATGTTCTTCGCATTTGTTTTTTATTTACTCCTTCTTTAAATAAATGGTCATTTTAAGCATAGTTGAAAGCCTAATCAATTTTAAAACTTCAAATATTTTATAAATAACTTCCTCTTAAAATTCTTAAACAGAAACGCTTTTATTGAAAATTAATTTAAGGCTTCCAGCCAAAAATGAGATCATAAGATGTTCTGGCTGATCGATTTCATAGGCAGTCATTTCTCATATTTTACGGAAAGGTCGTTTTTCTTTTTGATGTACTGGTTTGAGGTTCTCTTTTTTTTGGAAGATTTCAACATTAACATCATCACTTTTAAGAGGTGTTAATTGTTAGACTTGCTGAGGAGGCTTGTTTTTTTATCTCAATACTTAAATAATTTATGCAGATTTTTGTATATGGTTGGAAACGAGAACTAAATGTATAGACTTCACGCAAAACGTCTGATATTTTTGGCCTCTTTGTACAAAAATTTTACATTTTTTTCCTTCTATAGTTCAGCAATATTCATATTTTTCTTGTGATGATGTATTGTCTTAGGACGGAGAACTCAGCCTGGAGGTTAGTTTTGTTTTGTGTGAGTTGTTAACTTGAAACAGTAGCTGAGCGTAGTTGTTTCAATACATGTATATGTGTTTTTTATTATTATTTCCTGTGGCAATTGAGTGGGGTTTTTGGGGGTGTTTTTGTTTTGGTTGGAAAAATATTTGTGAAAATTATATTTTATGTAGCCAATAATTTTGTTTTGCTAATTCAAATCAAATACCCTATAAAATCTATCATGTTATTTGATAGTATGCAAATACCATTTTTAAGTTAACAATAATTTCATTAACATTTAAATGCTTTCCAAAATGACATTTGGGGTGCGAAAAAAAATTGAAAACAGGTTTGTTGTCTTAGTCTTCTTTGTTAATCGCCAGCATGTTCACAGCATTTGGAGTTTGTTTTTTTTTTTTGAGTTCAAATCCAAAATCAACTTTCAAATTGGTGATTAAAAACTATTTCGTAATTTCTAAAGCAAGATGTAACTGAACTTTATCAAACACCGTAATTTGTTTATGGACAAACAGATTAAAATCAATTTTTATTTGTTTTTATTTTCCTTGTTTTTGAAATTGTTTCTGTTAAATTTGGGGTTTAAGAGCAGGTTTCTGAAGCAATCTTAATAATCCCTAAAGAAGAAAACAAAAAAACTCTATAGGCACTAAAGAAATAATATTTTTC
Source organism: Haematobia irritans (assembly GCA_003123925.1). Taxonomy (NCBI): domain Eukaryota; kingdom Metazoa; phylum Arthropoda; class Insecta; order Diptera; family Muscidae; genus Haematobia; species Haematobia irritans. The sequence goes on along the minus strand of PGFW01059339.1, from coordinate 8,765 downwards.
ACCTATGCGATTGCATTTCTATATCCATTTCTTGAAATACTTTAAAGTTTTTTGGAATTACATTTTAAAACCACAAAACTTTCACGTCTTATTTCGATCATTTGCTAAAAAAACAATTAATAATAATTATTAAGATATAAAAGAAGCTCAAACAAATATGCGGGGGTCTTTGGTTTCAATGACCAAATAAAAAACATTTCATTTTAAACGTTTAATTTTCTTTAGTTTTTATTTTCCACATCGCCCTGATGGTCGCTTGGCAAATTCAAAACAGTTACTGAATTAAGACGTATAGTCTCCCAGTTTGGCAAAACCAAAACAGCAGTCGTCTTAATTTATGTGATGAAGCTCAAATGCCAATGTCGCTCAGTGGAAAATATGAATCATACTGACTTTAATCAAAAACGTAAATAATAAACATATAAGCAGAAAAAAATAAATCTAAATAAAAGCTTGAATGAAATAACAAACTAAAAATTAATGTTGACCAAACACGCGTTGAACAATTTATTTGCAACAACCTCCTGTGTTCATGTTGTTCCAATTCAAAATCTTAATTACTACTTTTGTGGAAAAAGTGACAGAAAGATATTTTTAGAGGAAATGTTGTCAAAATTTTATTACTATCGAAAATGTAGTCAAAATTTCATCAAATTGCTAAAAAATTTAATTTCTGTGGGAATTTTTTTTTTTTTAAAAATTGGCGTATAAATTTGGGTTGAAATTTCTGCAGAATTTCATTTCTATGAAGCTATGTCAAAATTTCATTATTTATAGAAGTTTTGTTTCAAAATTTTTATTTTAATAGGAAAATTAGCTGTCAAAATTTTGTTTTTTCGAAAATTTCGTTTCTAATAAGAATTGGGTCAAAATGGTATTTCTTAAATAAATTTACCAAAATTGTTTTTTATAGGAAATTTGTCAAAAGCTATATTTGTAATAAAGGAACTTTGTCAAAATCTCCACCAGCATATTAAAAAATTGGATGTTCACTTCCAATGGCAAGCAACTTTAAAAAGCACTTCAGACTGATGCACCCTCAATGATGTTCTTTATTTTAACTACCAGGAAGTTAATTTTAATTCAATTTTTATAAACTTGATTTTTTCATACTTTAATGGGTAATTTTAACTTTTTTGTTTTCAAATACGTTTAAAAACGGAGTAAAGAATTCAGAAATGGGTTCAAATCATTTAAATTTTGTTAAAAAAAAAAAAAATTCTAAATCCCAGATTCTGAAAAAAATTGTGAATTTTTTGAAAATATTTGAGGTCCACACGTTTCCAATCCATTAAAAATATTATAAAAAAATTATAAAAATTATTTATTTGACAAAATATCACATGTTGAAATGGAGGACTTCCGTCCTATGACTAGCCCATGTTAAATTCATCGTTTCTGCGTCCCAATTTTGCACCACTTCGGATCCAAAAAGTACGTTTTCATTACCTTTTTTGGCGACGCTTTTTTTGCTGGTCATTTCTAATAGGAAATGTTTATCAGAATTTAAATTTCTATAGGAAATTTTGTCCATAATTAAAATTTTTTAGAAGAAAATTTTTTGAAAATTTTAATTATATAGAGACATTTTTTTCAAATTTCAGTTTCTTATAGGAAAATTTAAGTCAAAAAACTCAATTCTATAGGATTTTTTTTTCATTTCTATAGGAAATTATAACCAAAATTTCATTTATGTAGGAAATTTTGTCGAAATTTCATTTTATAAGAAATGTTTACATTCATAAATTTCATTATGAAAAGTGACTTTAAAAGCAACTTGCAAAATTTAATTATTATAGAGCATTTTTTCCAAATTTCATTTTCTATAGAAATTTAAGTCAAAATTCATTCTATTTGAAATTTTGTAAAATTTCATTTCTAAAAGGAAAATTTGTCGAAATTTCATTTATAAACAATTTTTTCAAATGTTCACTTTCATAAAGTTTCAAAATTTTAATATATAGAACATTTTTGCAAAATTTCATTTCTATAGGATTTTTTTTTTTTTGGAAATTTTGTCACAATTCCATTTCTATAGGAAATTTTGTCAAAATTTCATTTTTATAAGAAATTTTGTCAAAGTTTAATTTTTATAAGAAATTTTGCCAAATTTCATTTTTTATAGAATATTTTTCAAAATTTAATCTTTTTTTTTTTTTTTTTTTTTTAGGAAAATTTTTGGCAAAATTTCATTCCTATAGAAAGTTTCCGTCACAATTTCATTTCTAAAAGGCAATTTTTGACAAAAATTTCATTTCATATAGAATTTTTGTCAAAATTTAATTTCTACGCGAAATTTTGTCAAAATTTCTATTCTATGCAAAATTTTGTTAAAATTTCATTTCTATAGGAAATTTTGTCAAAATTTCATTTCTATAGGAAATTTTGTCAAAATTTCATTTCTATAGGAAATTTTGTCAAATTTTATTTTAAAAACGATATTTTTTGACAAATTTGTCTAATTATTAGACATTTTTCAAAATTTCCTTCATAGGAAAATTTGGGTCAAAAATCATTCTTATGGGAAATTTTGTAAAAATTTCATTTCTAAAAGGAAATTTTGTAGAAAATTTCATTTTTATAGAGAAATTTTTTCAAAATTGTAACATTTATAATTTAAAATTTTTAACTTATTATAGGAAATTTTGTAAAATTTCATTTCTATAGGAAATTTTTTTCTTATGGAAATTTTGTCAAATTTCTTTCTATAGGAAATTTTGCAAAAATTTCGTTTCTATAGGAAATTTGTCAAATTTCATTTTTTATAAGAAAATTTTGTCCAAATTTCATTTTAATAGAGAAATTTTGTCAAAATTTCATTTTCTATAAGAATTTTTTCAAAAATTTAATTTCTCTAGGAATTTTGCAAAATTTCATTCTATAGAGAAATTCGTCAAAATTTCATTTCTATAGGAAATTTTGTACAAAATTTCATTTTCTATAGAAATTTTGTCAAAATTTAATTTCATTTTTTATAAGAAATTTTGTCAAAATTTCATTTTAATAAGAAATTTTGTCAAAATTTCATTTTTATAAGAATTTTTTTCAAAAATTTAATTTCTCTAGAATTTGCTAAAATTTCATTCTATAGGAAATCGTCAAAATTTCATTTCTATAGGAAATTTTACAAATTTCATTTCTATAGAAATTTTTGTCAAATTTCAATTTCTAAGAGATTTTGTCAAAATTTTATTTCTATACGAAATTTTGTCAAATTTCAATTTCTATGCAAAATTTTGCTTAAAATTTTAATTTCAATTCAATTTTCTAATAGGAAATTTGTCCAAAAATTCATTCCCTGAGGAATTTTGCTTAAAAATTTCATTTCTAAAGGAAATTTTGTCGAAATTTCATTTTTATAAGAAATTTTTTCAAATGTTCACTTTCACAAATTTCAAAATTTTATTAATATACGAACGCTTTTTGCAAAATATCATTTCTATAGCGGGATTTTTTCTGATAGAAATTTTGTTTCACAATTTCATTTCTAATAAAGAAATTTTGGTCAAGATTTTAATTTCTATTGATTTTTTTTCAAAATTGTCATTTCGCTAGAATTTTTATACCCTGCTCCACACTGTGAACAGGGTGATTATAAGTTAGTGCATAATGTTTTGCAAACACCAGAAGGAGACGAATAGACACATGGTTCCTTTGGCAAAAATCTCAGGTTGATGGGCTCCTGAGTCGATATAGCCATGTCCGTCTGTTCGCGTCTGTCCGTGAAGCACATTTTTTGTAATCAAAGTCTAGGTCGCAGTTTAGTCCAATCGACTCAAATTTGGCACAGTATGTTGTTTTGGCTCCAGAATAGATCCCTATTGATTTTGGTAAGAAAAATCGCGGTTCAGATTTAGATATAGCTCCCTATATATATATTTCGCCGATATGGACTATATGGCCCCAGAAGCCAAGAGTTTTACGCCTAATTTGCTTCAAATTTGCACAAGAAGAAGACAATTAAGTACTATAGTCAAGTGTGCCAAATTTTATTGAAATCGGTTCAGTTTTAGATATAGCTCCCATATAATAATCTTTTCGCCCGAATGGACTAATACTGGTCCCAGAAGAATTTTACCCCATTTGCGTTTTGAAATTTTGCACAGGAGTAGAATATAGGATTGTTGTTATTGCGTTGCCAAATTCTGTTGAAATCGGTTCAGATTAGCAATAAGCTCCCATAATATTTTTTTTCTGATTTCGACAAAAAGTGGTTCTAAAATACCAACATTTTCCTAGTAAAAATCGGCCAACTGCTTAGTCGAAAAGTTTGTAAAAATATTACATCTAATTTTCCTAAACTTCCAATACATATATATCGAGCGATAAAATCATAAATAAACTATTTTCGAAGTCTCCTTAAAATTGCTTCAGATTAAACGTTTCCCATATTTTTTACTATACAATTGTGTTCCACCCTAAGTGCATTAGCCGACTATAATTTTGAGTCTATATGATTGTGTTAGCAGGTCTATCAAATTCCTGTCCAGATCGAGTGATATTAAATGTATGTATTTGGACAAAACTTTATATATTAGCCCCCACATCATTTAACGGATGTGATATCGGTATTCGAAGAATTTAGATGTACAAAGTGGTGCAGGGTATATATATAGTCGGCCCGCCCGACTTTATACTTTCCTTACTTGTTTTTTTAGTTTTTTTTTTTTAAATTTTGTTTCTAAAGGAATTTTTATCAAAATTCCCATTCTATAGGAAATTTTTGTGAAAATTTCTTTTCATTACGGAAATTTTAATTCATAAATTTCATTATCTATAGGAAATTTTGTCAAAATTTCATTTTTTTAAGAAATTTTTGTCAAAATTTATTAATTTTATAGAAAATTTTTTTCAAAATTTAATTTCTCTAGGAAATTTTGAAAATTTCTTTCCTATAGGAAATTTTGATAAATTTCCGTTTTTATAAGAAATTTTTCAAAATTTACATTTTTAATAAGAAATTGTCAACATTTAATTTTATATAAGAATTTTTTTTTTATTCAAAACTTCATTCATATGGGAATGTTCTCAAAATTTCATTTCTACTAGGAAATTGTCAAACTTGCATTTCTATAGAAAATTTTGCCAAAACTTCAGTTTGCATAGAAATTTTAAAAAAAATATTCATTTCAATAAGACATGGTTAGTAAAAATTTCATTTCCATAGAAATATTTCAACAAAATCTCATTTCCTGTAGGAATATTTTTATCAAAACTCTCTTCTATGGGAAATTTCGGCATAATTTTAATTCTTTAAGAAATTGTTGCAAAGCCTCATTTTCTATAAGGACATATTTGCAATTTTTTTTCGTAATGGGGAGATTTTTAAAACGACTTTATTTCTATGGGAAATTTGTTAAGACCTTCACTGTATCACTTTGGCTAATGAATCATCAATTATTTATAATCTCTAACCACAAGCATTTACGTATTTTTTTGTAGAAAGTATCGTTTTTAGCTAAAACGAGACTTTGTTGTTTAACTAAGATTGTCCATAAATAGGCAGTCACTAGACCATGCTATGAATGGTCATTTTATCTCTTACCTTTTGCAGTATAAGGTGAAAAATTTAGCAGACCAGTGCCTTAAAAAGGCTTGTTGCCTCAAGCGAAAAGCAAACAAAAAATCAAATCAACACTTATTCCAATTTTTGCAAATATTTGATAATGGGTTCACATGACGTATGTGATATTGGCTGATCAAATTCGAATCTTTCTCATAAAATCGCCATTTCTGTCCGTCTACCTAACCACTTATTTTACTGGTATAACTTTAACACTAGTCAAGTATGCCTTTAACATAGTTTTTGATACAAGAGTATTAATGTTACTAAAGGTAGTAAGAACAGACCAAATGCGCCCCCTTTAATAATAGTTTAGTTTTTCTATGTAGTATATATTGACGACCTGCAGCCTCAACACTTGATACCAGTAAAAAAAAGTGTCGCCAAAAAAGTAGTGAAAATGTGTTTTTTGAATTCCGGAAAGTGGAGCAAAATTGGAACGCAGAAGCGATGAATTTAACATAGGTTGTCATAGGACCGAATGTCCAACCATTTTCAACAGCCGCTGCACTGAATATTGCATCCTTCTTAAGGTGTGAAAGGTGAATTCAGTGTTTTGAATGTGAAAATTAAGAATTTTTTTAAACAATTTTTTTTATGAAAATTTTATGCATTATAACGCTTGTCTGGAGCGTTTGGTCATCAAATTTTTCAAAAATTAGCATTTAGAAAGGATTTAACATTTTTTTCGGCTAAAATTTAAATAATTTGTACCATTTTAATAATTATTAATATGTTTTTTAAATGCTATTCGAAACAAATAAGCAATAAAATTTCCCTTTAAAAATAAAGGAAAAAACCGGGTTATAAAAAATTGCTCACATGATACTTCCTGTACAGTTTAAAATAAAAGAACATCTTTGGGAAAGCATTTTTGGAAATTCTTTAAGTTGAGGCCTTGAGAAAGAACTTCCAAAATTTGTTTGCTGGGTTGTAAAATCAGTAATCGCTAAATTTTTAATTTAACTTTTTTCTTAAGTATGCGCTTCGACTTGTAAACACTGTTTATAATAAAGGTACTTATCTGCGCATTTCATTCCCTATAGTATGGGAATAGGCGTCGTTTTCAAGATTACATTTTACATACGCTGAAAAGAGAGTAAATAAGAATTTAGTGTGAAAAAAAAATAAAAATAAAATTTAAAATTCTCAATAAATTGAAAATAAAGTTATTGAATAAAGTATCTTTTTTCAATTTCCTCCTATTTATAACCCTCCTCCACACTGTGGAAGCAGGGTATTATAAGGTTAGTGCATATGCTTTGCAACACCCAGAAAGGAGCGACGAGATAGACAACATGGTTGTCTTGGCAAAAATGCTCAGGGTGGGTCTTGATCCGATAATAGGCGATGTCTGTCCGTCCGTCCGTCTGTCCGTGAACACATTTTGTAAATCAAAGTCTAGGTCGGGCAGTTTTAGTCCAATCGACTTCAATTTTGCACAAGTATGTGTTTTGGCTCAGAATAGATCCCTATTGATTTTGGAAGAAACTCGCTTCAGATTTATGATATAGCTCCATAAATATATATTTTCGCCGATAGGACTTATATGGCCCCCAGAAGCCAGAGTTTTTTTAATCCTAATTTGCTTAAAAGTTTGCACAAAAGAACAATTAGTGCTATAGTCATGTGTGCCAAATTTTATTGAAATCGGTTCAGATTTAGAATATAAGCTCCCATATATTATCTTTTCGCCGATAATGGACTAATACGGATCGCCAGAAAGCCAGATTTTACCCCTAAATTTGGTTGAAATTTTGCACAAGGGAGTAAATTAGCATTGTAGCTATGCGTGCCAAATTTGTTGAAATCAGGTTCAGATTAAGATATAGCTCCCATATATAGCTTTCGCCCGATTCTTACACTCAATGAACAACAGAGGCTAATCTTTTTGCTCCGATTTAGTTGAAATTTTTGCACACAGAGTAGAATTAGCATTGTTGCTAGGCGTGCAAAATTTGGTTTAAAATCAGTTCGATTTTTAGATATAGCTCCATTATATAGCTTTCGCCGATTTATACTCATATGCCACAGAGGCAATTTTTTTGTCCGATTTAGATGAATTTTTGGCACAAGGGAGCAGAATTAGCATTGTAGCTATCGTTCTAAATTTGGTTGAAAATCGTCAGATTTAGATATATCGTCCCATATATAGGCTTTCCGCCCGATTTACACTCATATGACCAACAGATGCCAATTTTTATTCTCCGATTAGTTGAAATTTTGCACAGGGAGTAGAATTAGCATTATTGCTTGCGTGCCAATTTGGTTGACAATCGGTTCAGATTTAGATATAGCTCCATATATATGTTTTTCTGAATTTCGACAAAAATGGTCAAAATACAACATTTCCTTGTAAAAATCGCCACTGCTTAGTGCGAAAGGTTGTAAAAAATGAAATCTATTTTCCTAAAGTCGTCTAATAACATATAGTATCCGAGCGATAAATCATAAATACAATTTTTGCGAAGTTTTCATTAAAATGCTTCAGATTAAATTTTGCCCATATTTTTTTAGCTACCATTGTGTTCCACCCTAGTGGATTAGCCGACTAAATTTTGAGTTTCTATAGATTTGTAGGAAAAGTCTATCAAATTCTGTCCAAGATCGAGTTGATACTTAAATGTATGTATTGGGACAAACCTTTATATATAGCCCCCAACACCTTTGAGCGGATGTGATATGGTATCGAAAATTTAGATGTACAAAAAGTGGTGGCAGGGTATAATATAGTCCGGCACCCGCCCGTAACTGTAGACTTTCCCCTTACTTGTTGTATATTAATTTAATTTTTTGCATAATTTTTTTGTTTTAATAAAATAAACATAATAAAAATTTAAGCCGCAGTTTAGATAGTAAAATAAATATTTAATTTTATAGCTATAGTCTCAAACAAAATTCTTCCAAATTTAATAATGATATTGTTATATTTCCATTTTTCTTATTTCTAATATCTGAGTTTTTTTAGATATTATTTATTACAAAAAATAAATTTAAAATTTATGTTCTAATTAAAACTCTCCATCCATTTTAGATTATATAAAATAATTTAAAATTAATATTTTGTTATAGCTCTATCATTTTAAATATATTTTTATTAAATAAAGTTAGGTTTACTATAATCCATAATTGGAAAAAAAATAAACCTTATACTGTATGTAAATATATGGCTTTATTTTTTTCGGAAAACATAAAAAAAAAT
>PGFW01059328.1:0-15636 GCA_003123925.1 Haematobia irritans | reverse complement strand
AATTTTTACCAAAAACACTACCAGCCAAAAAAATTTATTTCTATAGAAAATTTTGTCAAAAATTTTATTTGTATAGAGAATTTTGTCAAAATTTTATTTCTAAAGAAAATTTTGTCATAACTTTATGTCTTTGGAAAATTTTGTGAACATTTGATTCCTTTAGAGAATGTCGTCAACAATTTATTCTAAAGAAAATTTTGTCAACATTTTATTTCTATATAATTTTTTTAAAACTTTATTTCTATAGAATATTTTATTTTATGAACATTTTATTTCTATAGAAAATCTTGTCAAAATTGTATATCTATAGAAACTTTTGTCAAAAGTTTATAAATTTATAGAAAATTTGTAAAAAAGTTTGTTAAAAATTTGTTAAAATTTTATTCCTATAGAAAATTTTGTCAAAATTTTATTTCTATAGAAAAACTTTATCAAAATTTTATATCTATAGAAAATTTTATCTAAATTTTATTTCTATAAAAAATTTTGTCAAAATTTTATTTCTATAGAAAGTTTTGTCAAAATTTTATTTCTATAGAAAATTTCGTCAAGTTTATAAATCTATAGAAAATTTTGTAAAAAATGTATTTCAATAGAAAATTTTATCAAAATTTTATTTCTATAGAAACTTTTCTCAAAATTTTATTTATATAGAAAAATTTGCAAAATTTTATCAAAATTTCATTTCTATAGAAAATTCTGTCATAATTTTATTTCTATAGAAAATTTTGTCAAAATTTTGGGACAGAACATTTTACCAAAACACTTACCAGCCAAAAAAAATTATTTCTATAGAAAATTTGTCAAAAAATTTATTTCTATAGAAATTTTTGTCAAAATTTTATTTCTATAGAAAATTTCGTTCAGTTTATAAATCTATAAAAAATTTTGTAAAAAATGTTATTTCAATAAGAATTTCTATCAAACAATTTTATTTTTATAGAAATTTTCTCGAAAATTTTATTTATATAGAAAATTTGTCAAAATTTTTATCAAAATTTTATTTCTATAGAAAATTTTGTCAAAATTTTATTTCTAAAGAAAAAATTTATCAAAATTTTATATCTATAGAAAAATTTATCAAAATTTTATTTCTATAGAAAATTTTGTCAAAATTTTATTTCTATAGACAATTTTGCCAACATTTTATTTCTATAGAAAATTTTGTCAAAATTTTATTTCTATAGAAAACTTTGTCAAAATTTTATTTCTATAGAAAATTTTGTCAAAAATTTAATTTCTAATAAGAAAATTTTGTCAAAAAATTGTACTGCTAATGAGAAAATTTTTGTCAAATTTTATTTCTATAACGAAATTTTGTTAAAATTTTATTTCTATAGAAAATTTTGTCAAAAAATTTGATTTCTAATAGAAAATTTTGCAACATTTTATTTCTATAGAAAATTTTGTCAAAAATTTTTATTCTATAGAAAACTTTGTCAAAATTTTTATTCTTTAGAAAATTTTGTCAAAATTTATTTCTATAGAAAAATTGTTGTCAAAAAATTTGTTAATGCGATAGAAAATTTTGTCAAAAATTTTATTTCTATAAGAAATTTTGTCAAAATTTTATTTCTATTAGAAAATTTGTCAAAATTTTATGTTCTATAGAAAATTTTGTCAAAAATTTTATTTCTAATAGAAATTTTGCAACATTTTATTTCTTAATTAGACATTTTGTTAAAATTATTTTTTCTATAGAAAATTTTTCAAATTTTATTTCTATAGAAAATTTTCAAAATTTTATTTCTATTAGAAATTTTTGTCTAAATTTGTATTTTATAGAAAATTTGTCAAAAAATTTTATTCTATAGAAAACTTTTCGAAAATTTTATTTCTTTAAGAAAATTTGTCAAAATTTTATTTCTATAGAAAATTTTGTCAAAAATTTTATTTCGTAATAGAAAATTTTGTCTAAAAATTTTTATTTCTATTAGAAAATTTTGTCAAAATTTTATTTCTATAGAAAATTTTGTCAAATTCTTATTTCTTAGAAAATTTTGTCAAAATTTATTTCTATAGAAAATTTTGTCAAAGTTTATAATCTATAGAAAATTTTGTAAAAAAATATTTCAATACAGAAAATTTTTTATCAAAATTTTATTTCTATAGAAATACTTTTTCAAATTTTATTTCTAAACAAAAAATTTTTATCCAAAATTTTTTCTATAGAAAAATTTATCAAAAATTTTTATTTCTAAGAAAATTTTGTAAAATTTTATTACTATAGAGAAAATTTTGGGCAACAAATTTTAACTTGTCTATAGAAATGTTTGTAATAAATTTTTATTTCTAATAGAATAATTTTTGTAAAATTTATATTCTATAGAAATTTTGTAAAAATTTCTAAAATTTTATAAAATATTTTAGATTTTACAAATTTATTTAAGATTTTTTGTAAATCTATGCAAAGAATTTTTTAAAAATTTTATTCTAGAATATAAAGTTATACTATAGAAAATTATCAAATTTTTATACCTATAAAGAAAATTTATCAAAATTTTATTTGAATAGATTTTTTTTTTAATTGTATTATCTATACCAAATTTTATCAAAAATTTTGTTTTTTTTAGAAAATTATCAAAATTTTATCTCTATAGCAAATTTTTGTCAAATTATTATTTCTTTAGAAAATTTTGTGAAAAATTTATTATTTCTATACGAAAATTTTTGTCTCAAAAATTTTATTTCTATAGAAAATTTTGTCAAGTTTATAAATCTTAGAAAATTTTGTAAAAAATTTAATTTCTTATAGAAAAATTTTGTTTAATTTTTTTTTTCTATAGAAAAAAAAAAAAAAAAATTTTTTTTTTATCAAAATATATATCTATAGAAAATAGTTGTCAAGAAATTTATAATTGCTATAGAAAAGTTTTGTCAAAATTTTATTCTATAGAAAAATATCCAAATTTTTATATCTATAGAAAATATTATCAAATTTATTTCATAGAAAATTTTGTCAAAATTTTTATTTGCATAGAAAATTCGTCAAGTTTTATAAATCTTTGGAAAATTTTGTAAAAAAGAATGTCGGATTCAATAGAAAATTTTAGTCAAAATTTTATTTCTATAGAAACTTTTCTCAAAATTTTATTCTATATAGAAAATTGTTGGTCAAAATTTTTCATAAAATTTGAATTTTTATTTCTATAGAAAATTTTTGTCAAAATTTTATTTTTATTTGATAAAATTTATCAAAATTTTATTTTCTATAGAAAAATATTGTCAAAATTTTATTTTTATAGAAAATTTTGTCAAAATTTATATTTTCTATAGAAAAATTCTTGCAAAATTTTTTTCTTTAAGAAAAATTTATTCAAAATTTTTGTATATTATCAGCAAAATTTGTTCAAAATTTTATTTCTTGAATGTTAAAATTTTTCAGATTCAAAATCTTTATTTCTATAGATTTTGTTTCATATTAGTTGAGTCCAAAATCGAAATGATTGTTTTGTTCTCTCGAACTCTTCGATGTAAGCTCAAAGAGCTTCATTTTTTATACTAACATTTAATCAGCAATCGGATATATGTTATTATTTGCAGATAAACATCAACGAAATATAATGCACACTAGTCGCTAGCCTCATTTCTGTGATGTGAGCTCAATCATGTAAAAATATGGCCATCGATTATGTGAGGGCAACGTGCTATAATATTAGAGGTTGTGCACGTGACACGAAATTGTCGTGACTCATGAAAATTTTCATGACCCACGCGTGAGTCACACTCATGGCAACATCGTGAGTGTGCGTGAGTCACGATAATATTATCTTCGTGAGTGGTGCGTGCGTAAAAGTTTTACGCTCACAAATAATATCCGCTCACCAACATAAAACACTTAAGAGTTTAAATTTCATTTACAAATTTTATGTGGACACCTGGGATTTAAGAGTGTTAATAATCGCGCCCTTCGATTTTAAATAATGTCTCAAGTGTTTTCCAAACACATCGTAAAGGTAAAATTTATCTCCAGCAAAATTGTTCGTGAGTCACGACATTTTTCGTGAGTCAGCGACTTTTCGTGTCGCCTGGAGTACAAAATTTTCTTCTGGTGAGTGTGCGTGAGCGTGAGCCTAGCCAACAATATCGTGCGTGAACTTGGAGTAAACTATTACTCACGCTTCACAACCTCTAACTAATATTATTCGCGAAAATTCGCATCATCCTAATGCTCTCATATCAACGCCACCAATTGCGTAATTGTCAGCATCCAAAATTTGCAAACCTATAATCTTCATAATAATCACGAATTAGCCGCTTATCGTGTGTTTTGTTGCCTTAATGCCTTAGATTGAAGGTACAAATGCATAGACCAAGATCAGTTTTTAGCTCATCGTTAATAAGACGCGAATTCGATTTTTTAACCAAAAATATTTTTAAAATAAACAAACAAAAAATGGTTTCAAATAAATAATTTCGTGAAAAAAGTGAAAATTGCTGCAAATTCTTAAATTTTTGTCAAAGTCTTGGGAAGAAAATCGAATGAAATGAAAAGTGATATGTATGATTATCGTTTGCAATTTCAATATTAATATTCGCTCGTGTTGGCCCTTTCTAATAGCCCATTCCCAATTACGGACTGAAATCTTGCTTAAAAGCGCGATTTATAAATGCCCTTGTTTTATAAGAGCTTAATAACCGTTGAAATTTAGTTAAAGTGAGGTTTGGAATACGTAAATTGTCGAATGAGGTATAACGGTCTGTGGAGTTACCCTCCACCTATTTCAAAATTTATAAATATTTCTTGACGGTCGAATAGAATACCTTGACCGCATTCATTAATTTCGCCGAAAAAATATAATATAATCGATAATACTGCATAAAAAGAAATGCCCATTAAGAACGTTTAGGTAACGTTTTGGGCTTATCTCGGATGTGCGCCTATTAAAAGGTCAAGACTAATAGTGAATATCAAGATTCGAGATTGCTTTGTCATCCATCTCCAACATTCCTCCGTAACTAAAGGATATACTTAAAAATAAATATATATCTTTTTTTTAAGGTTTAAGGATTGGCGATTGATGTCATTGTGGAGAAATGAAACAATGAAAGTTTTTATCGTATTGTACTTGATTTTGTTAAGAAATTTAAATATAAACGAATATCATATAACATTAAACCACAGTTAAGTATGAAAAAATTAAAATTCGCCAAACTAAGTAACATATAACTAGTCCTGAATTCAAAACACAAACTTTCAAATAAATAGAATAAAAAAAATAGTAATTTCTGTATATTTAAATACATTTTATATTTTAAAACTAAAATTTAAGCATACATTCGAATATATTAAATATTATAGGATTTTAATGGACGCATATGATGCGCCAATCTTGTACGGTATAGAGGTACTAATAGGTATGTTCTCTATCCAACGATTTTCGAATGTTCACCTCTTAAGATTGTAGTACAGGGACTTGACAGTTGGTCGGAATCGGAGAATGAAGCCAACACTTTTGTGTGTCGGTCGCGGCGTGACCACAAATTTTTTACTCCGGCGGCAAGCTGCTTGACGGGCTAAGCTGATATAAATTTGTCCATTCGGCGACAATTTATCCATTATAAAATCAATTTGATGTTTATTCATGGTAATGCAGGTTTAATTGTACAAACCAATGCTTGCAAATCACAAATTTAAACATTTCATTCAAAATGTTCTGAGCTAAATTTTTTTTTGCAAAATTATTATTAAGCAACTTGAATTGATTGTTTGGTAGAAAAGGTTACAATTTTTGGCAAAACTATGAAATTATTAATGCATTTTCAGATTTATTGGCTCTCCAAATTTTGGTAGATTTTGGCTCCAGTGGCAACCGTTAAGGTTAAGAACCCACTTTTTTCTTATTTGCGAAAATGTTTCCGTTGCAACACCCCCCTGCCCCCTCGGTTATATTAACTCATTTTTCTTACTATGTATTATTTATTGTTCTTACAATATATTATTTATTTAATTATCTTAACAAATATAAAATTCATACATCTCCATTCAAAAGGGTTTATCTTTAAAATGCTTACATAAATTTCCATTGAATGATCGACCCTCGTATTTGTCAATTTTATCCATAATACATTTGTAAAGAACTTCTGCAACATTTGTAGCCAAAACAAAATCGAAATGATTAAATTTTGGATATTTCACACGATACCATAATGCTCGATCATCCAAAATCTCATAAAGATGTTCAATATCCATGGGGGACATAATGAAATCATTATCACTGAAATAGGCATTGATGGGCTCCACAAGATTGATATTTTCCAAATTATATGAGGGTGATTGTGGCAAACCATATCTGGCGATATTTTTCTCCATATCAAAATTATAATATCTAAATTGGCACGACGAAATAAATTGGAAATATTGCATTATTTGACGCATGGAACCCGCAGCTGGTATGCTTTGCAAAAAGTCATTCAAAAGAGTCTAAAAGAGAAAACGAGAGATAGATTTTTTGAAGAGAGAGTGAGAAAGATTTTGTGAAAAAGAGAGAGATTTTGTTAAAAAATACTCACCCAATTCATATATGGTGAACCCCATCCACCCATTAAACCAATCGTACCCCTACACAAAGTCTCTACCACTGGTAATTTACATGTGTTTGGAGCCAAGGCCCTTATAATCTCATCACTGGCCCGAGTAGATACATTGGTAAAATAATTCGCAGCAAAGGGTTGACCCAAGATATAAGCAATTGGAAAAAGTATTGGGGACTTGATATGACATAGAAATACTCCAGGACCCAATAAATGAGAAGTTTTTACTTTCATTGCATATTGAGGATATGAAGCAAGCATCATCAAAAATACTGTTGTACCTTGGGAGTAACCCACATAATGTAGTCCAGATTGATTAATCTGTGGGGTAATATAGTCAATGTTTGCTGGAACATCATAGTGGCCAATTTCATCCAAAGAAAAATCCCAAAATTCTGGCAATAATGGATCTAAAGAAATATGTTTTTGGGAATATATATTGCCTCGAGTATTAGCTAACCAAACATCATAACCTGCATCGGCTAATATAAATGGTAAACTATTGTCTCGAGTATTCAGGACCCATATATCGGAAGAGCATAGCAAACAATGCATCATTAGAACTGCGGGTTTGTGTGCAAGAGTCTTACTCTCAGTGTATGGAGAATATGGTATTCGATATGTGGTCAATAGATATCCATCATTGGTTTGCACTGTATGTACCTCACAGGGGTAGCCATGTTTGCTGATGTTCACACTAAATGCAAATAGAGAGGGAGAAGAATAACAGAGTTGAAAATAAAGTGTGTAATAATTTTTACAATTTTCTATAGATTATTAAAATTTGACAAATTTCTATAGAAAGTTAAGATTTGAAAAAATTTCTATAGAATAAAATTTTTGACAAACAATTTTCTATAAGAAATACAATTCCTGAGAATTTTTCTATAGAAAAAGATTTTTGATAAATTTTTTTCTTATAAGAAATAAAATTTTGACAAAATATTTTCTATAGAAATAAAATTTTGAAAAAATTTTGATAAAATTTTTTATTGAAATACATTTTTTACAAAATTTTCTATAGACTTATAAACTTGACGAAATTTTCTATAGAAATAAAATTTTGACAATAATTTTCTATAGAAATAAAATTTTGACAAAATTTTCTATAGAAATAAAATTTTGACAAAATTTTCTATAGAAATAAAATTTTGACAAAGTTTTCTATAGAAAATAAAATTTTGACAAAAAATTTTCTATAGAAAATAAAATTTTGACAAAAATTTTCTATAGGAAATAAAATTTGACAAAATTTTCTATAGGAATAAAATTTTTGAATAAATTTTCTATAGAAATAAAATTTTTGTGAACGAATTTTCTATGAATAAATATTCAAATTATAAAATATTGACAAAATTTTCTATAGAAATATAATTTTAACAAATTTTCTATAAGAAATAAAATGTCATATCTTGAAATAAAATTTTGCAAAATCTATAGAAATAAAATTTTGACACAACTTTTCTAATAGGATAAAATTTTGACAACATATTTCTATAGAATAAAATTTTGACAAAATTTCTAATAGAAAATAAAATTTTGACAAAATTTTCTATAGTGAATTAAAATGTTGAAAAAATTTCTTAAAAAAGTTCACTTCTATAAAATAAAAATTTTGAGCAACCATTTTCTAAAGAAATTAAAATTTTTGACATTTTATAAAAAAAATAAAAATTTTGATAGAGAAATAACAATTTTTGATTAAAAAAAAATTTTGTGAAAATTTTTCTATAGAATAAATTTTGTTGTGAAAGTTTTCTATAGAAATATAATTTTGCAAAAATTTTTCATAGAAATAAAATTTTGGGAAGTTTTCCCATAGAAATAAACTTTTGACAAAATTTCTATTAGGAAATAAAATTTGACAAAATTTTCGTAGAAATAAAATTTGACAAAATTTTCTTCAGAAATTTTAAAAAAAAATTTTGACAAATTTTTCTAAGAAATAAATTTATGACAAAATTTTCATGGAAACAAAATGCTGACAACATTTTCTATGGAAATAAAAACGTTGAAATAATTTTTATAAGAATAAACTTTTCACAAAATTTTCTATTAGAAATACAATTGTTGACAAAATTTTTCTACAGAAAAAAATTTTGACAAAATTTCTCATGGAAAAAATTTGACAACATTTTCTATGGAAATAAAATGTTTGACAAAATTTTTATAGGAATAAACTTTTGACAAAATTTTCTATTATGCGAAATAAAATTTTTGACAATTTTTCTCTGCTAGAAATAAAATTTTGACAAAATTTTCTACAGACAAAAAAATTTTTTACACAAAATTTTCTCTATAGAAATAAAATTTTGACAAAATTTTTCTAGAGAAATTAACAATTTTACAGAATTTTCTACAGAAATAAAATTTGACAAAATTTTCTACAGAAATTAAAATTTGAAAAAATTTTCTATAGAAAATAAAATTATGACAAAATTTTCTATAGAAATAAAATTTTTGACAAAATTTTTCTATTAGAACTAAAAATTTTTTGTTTATAAAATTTTCTATATAAATTAAAATTTGACAAATTTTCTCAGAAAAAAAATTGACAAAATTTTCTATCGAAACAAAATTTTGACAACATTTTCTAATGGAACTAAAATGTTAGACAAATTTTTCTATTAGAATAAAATTTTGACAAAATTTTCTATTGGAAATAAAATTTTTGACAAAATTTCTATAGAATAAAATTTTGCCAAAAATTTTCTACTAGAAATATAAAATTTTGACAAAATTTTTCTATAAGAAATAAAATTGACAAAATTATCTATAGGAATAAAAATTTGTGACAAATTTTCTCTTATAGAAATAACATTTTTGGCAAAAATCTTCTATAGAAAATAAAAATTTTCCTATAGAAATAAAATTTTGGACAATAATTTTGTTACAGACAAAAAATTTTGAAAAAATTTTCTATTGAAACAAAATCTGGTGACAAAATTTTCTATAAAATTAAACCAAAAATCGGGGAATCGGGCACCACTCAGTGATAAGAGGAGAAGTTCACCAATATGGTTTTCACAATGGACCTGAATAGTCTAAGTGAGCCTGATAACATAGGGCTGCCCACCTACCTAACCTAACCTCACCTTTGACAAAATTTTCTATAGAAAGAAATTTTTGTTTTCACAAAATTTCCAATGGAAATAAAATTTTGACAAATTTTCTATTAGAAATAAATTTTGACAATATTTTTTTTTCGAGAAACAAAATGTTTGACAAAATTTTCTATGGGAAATTAAAATTTATGACAAATTAAAATCTGTGACAATGTTTTCGTCTAGAAATAAGAATTTTAACAAAAATTTTCTATTCTAGAAATAAAATTTTGACAAATTTTTTCGATAGAAATTACAATTTTGACAATAATTTTCTATAGATAATTAAACAAAAATGATATTTTCAACGTAGACTAAGAGTATGTTGAGCATTCTGTATTATCTTATAAGCGGAGTCACATCCCAGAGAAATTTAATACAGTTCGCCATGGAATTATTGATGGGCAACAGATCGAAACCCATTGCAAAAAATATTATAACTTTTATTGTAAAATATTGATGCGATTGAAGATCTTAATAGGTCGGATAGATCTTGCCAAGTTCATCCATTCTGTCTTCAGTTTTGTTTTTACTCCCACTTTGTATATGTATGATATGTCATTGCAGATGTTTACGGACAGGACAGGCAGACTACGTCGCGGGTGAACACATATTATTCCTTAAAAAATTTTGCACTCTACTTACTGTGCTCACACTTTTTTCGATTATCGAATAATTTTTGAAAACATATTTTAAAAATGAACAACCTATTAAAATTATAAATAACGAAAGTATATATACCCGACAAATGCTCAAGCCCGATTAGTTCTCGTATTAATCGCGTTGTTGAAACCAGCTTATTAGGATTGCAGTTCTCATGGCGGATTATAATTGGTGGTAACATTTCAATACATTTAACATTTTGTTTATCAAAAGCAATATAGAGCTAACTACTAAGAATAGTTTTTTTTTGCAGAAGATTATGATTTTTTTTTGAATGGAGAGTTCGATTGCGAAGAGAAACACTTACATTCATAATCACATCATTTGTATGACGGAGCTTCAATTAGTTTAATGTAATTTTGAAGAGAATAGCCTATCTTTTAGTGGTTTTTGCTAAGATAGAATTTCGACATTGGAAAGCATAGATTGCCGTGCGCGCTGCTATACTGGGAGGCTCACTTTCTTAATTTTTTCATTTCTTAGAAGTCCGAATTCAAACTCCAATTGAATTTTAATACTGATTATGATTTAAGTTGAAAATACTAACCCATACTTCAACCCCACCTATATACCTCCGATCCCAAAAACAAATAAAAATCTCCCAGTTTAAGACAAAGTTCTCTAATCTGCAACACAGTCATACACTTTGATATATGTCTTGTAAATATAACCATAGCGATAGCCAACAACTTGATTACGTGCCTTCTTAATGGAAGCCCATGCTAGCGTGCATGTCTCCGAAATTAATATTGTGTTATGTTATATATTTGGGAACGCCGCTAGCGTGCTCAAGAATAATGCACAATGGTTATATTTACGCACTTATCGAAAAATACCCTCTATATTCAAATGTATGGACTTTGCCAGATTAGGAACTTTGTCCCAAACTAGTAATATTTATTTATACTTTGGGCTATCAGGAGTATGAGGCTGGGAATGGTAATGTATTTCGACATTGTTAAAAATGCAACACATTTTATTTACCAATCGAAAATCACTATAATTTAATTATCATAAAATAATGTTCAACATTTACAAAAAACATACAAAAATTTTTTTAAATTTATTTACTTTTCATTGATTTTCATTGATTTAAATTAATTAACTAATAGCAACTAAAAGAACAATCTTTAGGCATAGGTGGCTACAATTTGCAGCAAAAGCAATATATTCCTTTTTGGCATCTTCTTGGGATTTTCCCTTTTGTTTGTTCCACCATTCCCATTTGGCTTTGCCTTTCAAGTCCAAGAGACCAGGCTTAGAGGTGGTATTGTCGCCAACAGTGGCTTGTTTGAACAAAGCATACAATTCCAAGAATTCTTCATCTGGGGACGTTTGGTCATTGTTTTTGACCCGCTTCAGCGCGCGGCATTGAATTGCTGTAAATGTGAAAAAAGGAAATTAGTTAAGTTTTATGAATGATTAAAATTGGTGATTTTTCTTATGAAACTTACTTCATCCAAAGGACATATTGGCGTATTGCGGAGTAGTTATATCTGCAAAAACAAAGAAAAGAATTTTGGTTTTTTTAATTATATGAATAAAATTAAAGATTTTTAAGAGAATTTAAGGACTCTTAAATATCACCCAAGATTTAATAATATTCTTTTAATTTTTCGAAGTAGAGAATAAAACCAGACTAAGAAGGCTTAGATTAAAATATTGCGCAGGTTTACATTTAATTCCATAATAATATTTACAGTTTGTTCGAAACCATTGTTTTGGAAAAATTTGTCAATTCATTGATATTTAAATTTCACACCAAGTAGCCAAATTTGATAAGCGGATGGCCAACACTATCCATTTTTTCCGCCACAGTGTTGCTTATTACTTTCTGGCTCTTGTTCCCTAATTGGGACGCTTTTCGCTACCCAAAAATTAAATTTTAATTTCTATAGAAATTGGTGTCAAATATTTTTTAACATTTGTTCAACTTTATTTTAGAATGCAAATGTGTTAGAATTTTGTCATATTATTTTTTCAAATTTACAATTATTCTATAATATTTTGTAAGTTTACTAATGCAAATTATTCAAAAATTTGTCAACTTCACGAAATTGTTACACTATTTCTATAGACAATTGCAAATAAAATTTTGTCACAATTGTTCATAATTTTGCTAATTTATTCTATGGATTTCTAGAAATTCTATCTATAATTCTTTTCAAAATTTAATTTCTATAAGAAAATTTTGTTACTTCTAAAGTTTTTTAAAATTCAGTCATTTGTTCCTACGAAAATTTTGTCAAAATTATCTAGAACTTTCAATCTTATTTCTATAGAAAATGTTAAATGATTTCAAAATTGTCAATTTATTTCTACAAGATAGCAATTAATTTCTTTAGAATGTCAATAATTTTTATTTCTATAAAAATTTTGTCAAAAATTTTATTTCATAAAAAATTTTTCGTCAACATATATGAATTTCTAGTTAAAAAATTTTCTGTCATAGAAATTATCATAATATTTCTACTGAGATTTTCTAAAATCTTATTTCAAAATTCTAGTAGAATTTTTTCTTAGATTTTGTCAAAATTTATTTCAATAAAAATTAAATTTTCTGTAAACAAAAATTTCTTAGTCTATTAGTCTTATAGAGACCTAAAATTATTTATGAGTCAACTTAGAAATTTTTGTCACACATTTTGTTTGCTATATAGAAATTTTTGTTAAATTTTATATTCTTAGATAATGAAAATTGATCTTAAATGTTGTAAAAAATTTTATTCTATAGGAAATACTGTCAAAATTTATTTTTCTATAGACATTTTTGTCAAAATTTTATTTCCGAAAAAGAAATTTTTAAGACTCAATTATTTCTTAAAATATACAAATTTTATTTATCTTATTCCATAAAAATTTTGTCCAAAATTATTTTATAATTTCAAATTATAATTCCATAAAAAATTTTTGTTAATTTATTTAACTTTTAGGTCACATTTTTTGTTTTCTATAGAAAATCTTTGATCAAATTTATTTTCTATAGAAAAGTCTCAAAATTTTTATTTCTTATAGAATGAATTTGTCAAAATCTATTCTATAAATTGTTCAATTTTTCATAGAAATTGTTTATAAATTTTGTCAAATTTGTTCATAACTTGTCCAATTTACTATGATTTTTATAGAATTAATCTAATTTTCTTATATAAAATGTAACTTTTATCAGATTTCAAATACTTCATATTTATTATGAGTCCTTTTGTTTCTATAGTTAAAATTTCTATTTCTAGAAGGTTCAATTTTCATAGAAAGGAAAAATTTTTATTTCTATAGATAAGCAAATTATTTTGATTTGTCAAAATTTATTTCCTAAATTTTTCATTTTCAT
The DNA here is from genome assembly GCA_003123925.1 of Haematobia irritans. Taxonomy (NCBI): domain Eukaryota; kingdom Metazoa; phylum Arthropoda; class Insecta; order Diptera; family Muscidae; genus Haematobia; species Haematobia irritans. Next base: position 2,007 of record PGFW01059328.1, on the reverse strand, counting down.
AAATATATAAATTTATTAATTCTAAATTGTTTATTTATAATTTTTCAACTTATATTAATTAATCAATTATTTCTAAAATTTATAAATTTTATAGAAAAATCTTTGTTCAATTTTTCATAGATCTAGTCAAAGTAATTTGCATGTCAAAATTTATGCCAAAAATTTTGTCAAAATTTAATTTATAAATTTTTCAAATTTTTTTATTTTATATAAATTTAGTTCAAAATTTTATTCTATAGAAATTGCGTCAAAATTTTTATTTTAAAATTTTGTCAAAATTTATTTCTAAGAAAAATTTTGTCAAATTTTTTCTATAGAAAATTTTGTCAAAATTTATTTCTATGAAATTTCAAAATATTCATAAATTTTCAAATTTTATTTCTATAAAAATTTTTGTCAACATTTTATTTCTATAGAAAATTTTTGTCAAATTTTATATCTTTAAAATTTTTACATTTTTTCTATTAGAAAATTTTTGTCAAAATTTTATTTCTATAGAAAATTTAGTCAAAAATTTTTATTTCTACAGACACAATTTTGTCAAAAATTTTATTTTCCATTAAGAAAATTTCGTCCAAATTTTATTTCTATAAAAATTTTTTGTCAAACATTTTATTTCTATAGAAATTTTTGTCAAAATTTTATTTCTATTTAGAAAATCTAGTCAAAACTTTTATTTCTATAGGAAAATTTTGTCAAAATTTTATTTTATAGACAATTTTGGTCAAAATTTTTATTTTCCATAAAAAATTTTGTCAAAATTTTATTTTCTATAAAAATTTTTGTCAACATTTTGTTTCTTAAAAAATTTTTTGTCAAAATTTTTTTAAGAGAAAATTTTGTCAAAATTTTATTTCTATAGAAAATTTTGTCAAAATTTATTTCTATAGAAAATTTCAGTTCAAAATAAAATTTTATTTCTTAGAAAATGTTTTCAAATTTACTTTTATGATTTTTTAAATCTATAGAAGATTTTTTCGAAATTTTATTTCTATAAAAAATGTTGTCAAAATTTTATTTCTATAGAAAGTTTTGTCAAAATTTTGCTTCTATAGATTTTCTATAGAAAATTTTGCCAAAATTTTGTTTCTATAGAAAATTTTTTTAAATTTTATTTCTATAGAAAACTTTGTCAAAATTTTATTTCTATAGAAAAATTTTGTCAAAATCTTTTTTTTTGCGAAATATTTATTCAACATTTCTATAGAAAATTTTCTGAAGTTAACCCCTTGGTTGGAGAGGAATATTTTTTTGGCAAAAATTTACCAAAATTATACGAATTTCTACAAAAATCTATCAAAACAGTAAATAAACCTTACCATTTTTTGGTAGAATTCTTACCAACTGTTTGGGCAACGTGATCCCGTTAGCGTATTTATTGAGCTTCCCATAAAGAAATACACATAAAACAAATATTTCGCCTATCGCTGATGGTTAACCAACTAAGTAGGAGGTCATGCCACAATTCTCATTTGTAAATGCAGAGTACACGTGTACTTTGCTACATGAGTACATCTATTTTGAGAGATTCGCAAACAATTTGTACACAATTTTGATGAACACCAAAAGCCACGAGTTAACTTCTTGTTGCTTACTCTGCATGCTCTTCACTACAAACAAACACATATTCTCTCTTTTTCTTTTCTTTTATTGAAGTGTACTCAGAGTGATCACATCGAGTATGTTGCTGAGAAACAAAGACTTTCATAAGAAGTACTCCCATGTTTTTTTTACCACGTGCAGTTTCAGAAAAACATTAAAAACAGCTTACTTCTCCATAAATAAATGTTTTTTCCGGTTTTGTTAATTAAAAGAACGGCAAACGTTAAGTTAAGATGTGTGTGACATACATAAATATCATGCAATATGTGACATACATACATATCTATGATTAATAATAATGGAAAGGTTTTTGCTTCGCACATAACTGAGAAAATACTTGTGGTACCACGTGAAGTGGGAAAGAATCATGTTGTACTTTTCTTCAAGATTATTCTTCTCTTTTTT